>JAZGTK010011016.1:0-15954 GCA_036877625.1 Ambastaia sidthimunki | reverse complement strand
GGGTTATAGCAAGACGTCAAAACCGTCCCAGCAGTCCTTTATTACCAGCAACAACATTAGAAATGAGGTGTTGCTTTTCATTTCTTTTAATTTTCTCCAAATGTTGGCGAGTGCGCGTTAACGCGGACGTTCACAGTGTCTCGAGGTGCGATGTGCGTCAAAACACCGAGCGTGCTTTTTGGCAATCGAAGGTTATTAAAAGTCATTTAGTTATGATATGACATGACCTGATCTGCAAAGATCTTTCTGTCTCTGTGTAAGTGAGAGTGAAACGAAACCTAATGGAATCTATGCCTATAAATAAACTTTATTTATAAAATGTGTCAAAAACCAATTCCAGAGATTTAATTTTGCTGGGGAAAACTAAGAAAATAAGCAGTTTATGTGTAACTTTATTTTCTGAGTCAATACTGGAATTGGTTGCTTGGATTTCTTACCTCCAAAGTCAGCAAGCCTGCAAATGAAAATTAAAGTCAGTTTGGTGTTGAAATCTGCTGTTGTGATTATGAAACTGTTGAAAGAACCTGTTGTGTAAGTGTTTTATGCAGTTGTTTAGATTGAAACAAAAGCTTAAATCTACTCGAGTTGTCTGAAAATCCTGCAACAGCTCTGATTAGCCTTCCATACATTGCTGCATGAGGAAGGATGCAGTGGGCCTTTGCTGCTAGCTGTATTATAAAACATGAAGTTCCCATACTGGCCCTTAATCGCCTGTGGTCTTAATGGCTGATATCAGTCATCTCAGCCTCGTGCTTCGCAAAAAGGAAACAGCTCTTAATTTTCTCAATGCTCAAGCTCTCATGTCAGCTAAAACCATTAAACCGACTCCTGGAGTCTCTCTGGGGAGGAAGCTGTAGGAAGGGAGGTGCACGTGAACTTGGCCTGATTATGTTTATTAATTACACAATTTGTTTTTACATGTCAGCTAAGCACTTTATTTCACACTGCAGTATGTGTTTCAGTTGATCATTTTGAAGGATGAATGCAATATATGTTGAATTATTCCTCGACCTCTCGAGTGGTCATAATTTTTTGATAATTTAAGCGTGTTTTGGCTTTACATTATTGTATAATGTTTTTTTTAACACATTCCTGTGTAAAGTGTTTTTTTTAAAACATTGCAGTATAACTTTTTTTGTTAAGATGAAGCTTTGCACTGGATCTTGTAGACTTATGATTTCAGATAAACTGATGTATTTAATTGCATTTACTATCTGGTATTGAGCTTTTGGTTTGTGTTTAAACCAACAGTGCATATGTGAGGAAATTACAGTGAGAAAGAACCGAGTGGGGGAAAAAATCTGGCCCAGAAGTTTGTGAGTGTTACCATAATTACACATTGATAAATTTATGAGGTGCGCGCAGGTTATTTCTGCTTCGTTGTGAGTTTTATGTGTTTAATTTGTCATTAGCACCTCTGCTTTTTTTTTCCTGGCCAAAAGGAGAAATGCAGAAATGGCTTTGTCCTTTATTTGCTGAGTAGAGTTTATACAGAGTGTCCAAATATTGTAATATAATCCATGCAAAACATTTGTCATACGCTGTGCCAGGCATTGGGTTATGGTTTGAGATTTCGGCAGCCTTTTCTGTATAGTTCGCAAATAATTATATTTCATGTCAAGCTAAGCGTAACTTGTCTTTTTAATGTGTAACACGATCAGCAGTAAGAAGATGGTAGTGCAATAAAAGTGATTGGTTCTTAACGGTTCTGGGTTTGGGCTCTGCCTCTGAGCAGTGGTCTGTAGTGGAGCGGCTGTCCTGTCCTGGTTATTTTTGGAGCGCGGTGCGGCCCTGTCTGCTGGGAGCGCTGTTTTTGAAGGGACTCCAGCCCCATTAATCAGTCCGGGGACCCCACGGCGTGAGAGGGCCCCCAGCTCTGGCTCTCCACACTGCGTGTTTCTGTTCCTCTCCCTGCGCTCTCCGCACAGTGTGAAGCGTAGAGGAACCTCATCAATCTCACCTGTCCCAAACGTCAACCGCAGATTTAATCAAACGCTTCGTCTCCTGCCCCCTGCCACCTCCTGCACGCCTCCCCCCTCCCCGTGAAATACCTCCTCTTTAACGCTGTCTCTTGCTCATTCTTTCGCTTCTTTTTTGGCTTTTAGTCCCTTACGATTGCTCAAATGTTTTTTGCCTCGTTCCCGTCTGTTTTATTTTCGGTGCTTCAAACCAGGTTGTCTGGTAGAACAGGCCAATTTTTAAATGATTTTCTGCTCCATGCTTTAGCAAAGCAGGGCTTTGTTAGTGACCCAGCTGAGAGTGTGAGAGACTGAGGAGTGGCAGAATAAAGGCCAGTGTTTCTGCTGTTCAGCATGATGTCTGTTTTAATAGGGCGAGTGGGGCGATACTGATAGACACTGTAACAGTGGGTTCTGTGTGTGTGACGCTTGGCGGGGGACAAATAGACCGGGGCGGGAGGGTCAGAGGTGCCGTTCAGAACTGGCCTCTTTAATATCGGCTCCTGTAGAGAGCTTCTCCACATTTACTGAGTTGCTGATGCTTTCCTGCAGGATCATAAAGGGTGCTGAAAAGCCGTGTTGGAATTGGCATGCAAAGATGGCCGTCTCTGCTGGAATGCTGAAGTCTAGTTAGGCTCTCAGTTTCGTCAGGGTCTGGCTGTCTCTTCAGGCCTCTAATCATTTTTTTGTGCATGTTTGTCTTATTATTTATAGTGCTTATTTTGAGATCAAATTACCATCACATCACAGAACTTTAATAAGAGAGCTTAATAAAATCTCTAGGAAAACATGAACAATTATTTATTGGGTATAGTTGATGCATAACATGTCCATGAACAACATTAATGTTTCTGGGAAAAAATGTGTACGAAGTGTTTATATTTTAGTAACTGTTAATATTTTTGTAACGTGTCCCCTGCTATTAAACTCCTACACCGGTTCTTACACGGTCTTGTGGTGTGACAAAGGCTTTTAATGATTAAGTAAAAAATATATTCCACGCAGTCTCTGTTAATTTAATATTAAGTCAGATTTCTAATATGAGGTCTGGAAAGCGCTGTGCACAGCAATTATAAAGAAGTTGGCAAAACGCTGTTTTTTTATTAACTTTCAATTACGAGCTCATCCTGCCGGTCTCTGCACCCAGAACATCTTTTCTCAAAACAAGTCCTGTCTTACATGGAAAGCTTTAGTATTGCAGAGTATTAGGTTATTGTTTTCCCAACTAATCTAATCTTAAGAATTAAGTGAAATTGTGTGTAATGGAGACTTGCTCTGCAGCTGAATGTTATGCTGTGTGATCTGATTCTGTTTTTCCATCAGTCACACGACGTTTCCATCATGCAATACTGTAATACTCGCCATGTTGAGACACTCTTAACTTAAACATGAATTAAACATAAATAAATTAGTGTTTATACAGTATAGATGCAACTTAATCAGAACCAAACTGGGTAAATATGTTTTGTATCAGACAGACCATATGCACTCTGTGCCTTTTAATTGAGTAATTTTGTAATTTTGAGTAATACCTTTGCACCTTTTTATGTTTTTTTTTTTTTACTGTTTTTGGCTTTACACCACACATTGGCTATTAAGTTTGTGTAAAGAATACAGCTTTGTATGGTATGAAGTTAGATATACGTTTTTCAGGCATGGAACAGACAATGATGAATAGATTCTTTTCAGTATAAATTTCTATTATAAATCAGAATTTCTATTATAGCCCACAAATGTTATTCATGTAGCCACAATGTAAATGAATTAAATAAGCTTTCTGTTTACACGTTTATTGATTGCAATAAAACCATTGAAGTTGTGATTTTGGTCTAGAATCATTCTGCTTATGCATTTTCTGACATATTGTATTTAACTGTAAATCTAGACTAACTTAATATTACAGAGTGGAACACACACAGACTCTTACAACTAAATATTTGTTGAATGTTTCTACATGAGTTTAACAACAGGGACCGTAGGTGTATGTAATCCTATCAGCTGATGTGCACACACACACACACACACACACACACACTCTGTTTAATGTATACGCCATATGGTAGATGGATGAAGAATTATTTCACCACTTTACACAACAGTGTTTCGTTTGTCAAAGTAATATATGAAGGGCGAAGTACCTTTTGTCATGTGTCATGAAGAAGGGAAAGAAAAAGTCTGTACAAGTACTTGAGCTTGATGGAACTGTGACGGGAATATCCGAGCTGAAAATTCCCACCTTCAACCTCAAAGCAGTGCAGTGAATGTAAAGTCATAGTCTCAAATAACATTGCGTGTTATGTGTTAGATTGGTAGCTCGATAATACGCTAAATTAGTAGAAACGTTGCCACTCCACTGCATGGAGTACTTATATATGTATCTGACTTAATACTGCCTGTTTACATACTTACATGCAATAGTTATAGCATTAGAAATGAAGACGACCTGATACAGAATAAACAGGGTTTTTTGAGGGTCCTATATAATCCACCTCTCCTATAAAATTCCTCCATCATTACTCCAGCCACCCAAACAAACGTCTCGTCAGTAGATGGGAGGTGTGATAGGCTGATTATTCCTCTGGTAGTTTGGACTTGTGTTGTTTCAGCTTATGTGCGATTGTCTCAAATGACACCATTACCATGTCTGGATGGTTAATGATCAGCCGGAGGGGAAGAGGGAAACAGCGCAAGGTGAGAACACACGTAAACCAGACTCCATTCTGCCTCAAATCACTTCTGACACCTCCGAGAGGCCCTGTGCATTCGGGCCACTGCACTGCAATTACTCACCCTGTATTGGCATAAATAGCCAATATATAATGTTCCTTCCAATATTTAGGGTAACCAGACAATGACTCTGGATCAGTGATTGTATTATCTTAGATATAGGCTACCCTCAAGCCAAAACTGACCTCAGATCAGCCAGTGATCTCAGATATCTATCATCTGAATGCCAGAACCTGAATCAACCAGGCCTGCTAGTGCCACAATATTTCCCCATGAACCAACAAACTCTCTTTATTCCCAGAATAGGAAGGAAGGAGTCTGGGCCTTCCTTCTTAGTCCAAACATTTTAAAATGGGTCCTGTGTTTTATTCCTCCTAAACTCCGAAATACGTTATGGGTTTACAATGTTTGTGCTGCTCTCCTCTATTGCTATTTTGGATAGGCTCACTACTGTGAATGTTATCCTACAATTATGTGGCTCTTAAAAGCTCCTATTGGCTATCTGTAAACTGTGGAGTGTTTTCATTGGCTGGAAAGCAGTTTCGCACTAGCACTCCCTCACCCAGTAGGGTGCTCTGTTAATGCGAGAAATGCTTTTGATTTATGGCTTTGATAACATTCATAAAACTGTGTAGGGTGTCCCCTTCCTCCCCTGCCTCCTAGCTTTCAGCCAGGATAACCCCAAAACATACCAGTCACCCTTTATTTTCAACCTTTGCACTTTTAGCCCATTTTTACCATGATATTTGTCAAACAAAACATTTGTTGCCTATCTTTCTTTCTTATAGATTACCCATGAGGGGCGGGTGTTTTCGGGTATCCAGCCCACAGGTGTTCCTCACTTGGGGAACTATCTGGGAGCTCTGGAGAGCTGGGTGGCCCTTCAGGAAAAGTACAGTTCAGTGATGTACAGCATTGTAGATCTTCACTCCATCACTCAGCCTCAGGACCCTCAGCTGCTCAGAGAAAACATCTTGGACATGGTGGCCAGTCTGTTGGCGTGCGGCATTGACCCAACTCGCTCCATCCTCTTCCAGCAGTCTCAGGTGAGTCCTGCTTGTTTATAAACCTACAGGCCTCCACTACGTGTTGAAGACTTGCTTCCTTGTAAACCAAAGGTACTAACATTTTAAAGCGTAGCTGCTGTTCGTACTGCATTTGTCAGCTGTGCAGGTTGTCTTTGTTCAAGGTTAGTGCCTGAAGCTGTGTCCAAGGCACTTTTAAAATAGCTTTTCACAAGTTTTGTTTTAAAAAGGTTTGGGTCCTTTTTTTGAGCTAAATAATTGGCAGTTGGCTTAAACATATTTTCCATTCTCAAATATTTATTTAATTGAGGCTCACCTTAAACGCTTATTTTACCAATATGATTCCTATCTCTACTGCGAGCTGTAAAATATTCGCAGGATGGTGAAAACACACAGATTCGTTTTCACAGTTGACTTCAAAAGGACCACATGAAGCAGAAAGAGACGGACGAGAATAACATTTACAGTACGCAGCAACTGTGTAGCTGTCCGCTGCGTTTTTTTTTCTTGAACTGAGCAGCTTTTGAAGAGTAACCGTAATAAGTGTGGACGTTTTCTTCCTCTTAGCCACCTGATAGGCTTTTCAGCTGTGTGTTTGTGTGTGTTGTGCAGGAGAGTAAAAGTGTGTCGGATTTGTGTAGTCGAGTGTTTTCTCATTGGAACTTTGCGCACACGCTTAACACACACATTTATTCCATTTTACCTTCATGCCCCATATCTTGGCAGGACTGACGACCTCCCATCGAACATGCGAGCTCAGGACTGCTCCACATGTGAAAATAATACTGTGGCCCAAAGAAAACACTTGACTTCATTCAAAAAAATGGTGACAGGCTAAAATCAATCAGATCTTAAATTCCTCATGTTATTCGGGTCTTGTTGCACTAGAAGAATACATTTTTTTTAATTAAACTGTATGTAAAACAAAGCAAATTTGACCCTCTTTTAAGCTTTAGACCTCTCTGGCAGTTTTGGAGAGGCTATCAGTATAGCAACCTAGCTTTCAATAACTACATAAGATCAGTAAGATCCCACCCTCTTTTTAAAGTGCTCTTGAAAGCCACGCCTCCTTCAACTCATGAACGCATACATAGTTTGACAGGCAAGTATGACGGCCTATCATTGCGTTCAGACCGAATGCCTTCCACAGAAGATGAGTTTTTACACAAATATATTTTGACTATAATTTCTATGAGGATGTGAGAAGACTTAACAAAAACTCAACCAGCATAACAAAAAATGTTTCTGGAAAACGATCACGTCCACGGAAAAATGTATTTATATTTAGCGTACAATATCGCTTTACTTGTTCTTCCTTATGTGAGGTCAGCTGAAATATTTAACACTGGTAAACTTTATTGCTTTTCCAGCTATATCAGATTTTCCGCAGTGATCCTTGCTTCATCTTCACAAATGCCGTCTTGCCCTCTCGTGTAGATTAGCTGGCTGTAATAAATATCTCTCGCAGCTTTAAGCAGTAAAATGGAGTTTTATGTTGATTGCTCATGGAGTTGACGTCAGATTCCTCAGAATCCTTCTGTGAGCATGAGAGATGGCAGCTGTGTCGCCAGCACCCATAAAATTTCATTCTCTGAGGAGGAACATTTAAAGCTTTTTTGAATCTGTGTGTGTGTATTTCTAAAGCTGTTTTGGGTGATATGCAGATTGCAGTTAAATGAGCGCTTTTACATGCTTGCTTCATGAGACAAGAGTCTTACCCTGGATATAAAAAGACGTCCTTATACTGTGCCACTGTGCACCTGTTGAGATGCCAGGAACTTCATGTTCTCCTCTTTGCCACACAGGGGCGCTATAGAGATTCCCTGTTTGTGTGCAATATATTGTGATTATTGAGACAAATGCTTTCATTCAGTTGATTGCGTGAACCTTTATTGTATTCACGGTGTAATCTTTCCTTTAACCTGTGCAGGTCTCAGAACATGCCGAACTTTCATGGATCCTGGGCTGCCACACCAGCATGCCACGACTGAGGCACCTGCCTCAATGGAAGGTAATTACTGCTTTAGTCATTAAACTGCTTTAGTCTGAATAAAAGTGCCATCTTAAAATTCAGCCTCACACTACTTTTGTGTGTCTATGCTAAATAAAAAGAAACGTGATATACCAGAGTCCTCTGAAAGAGGGTCTCATGCCAGCTTGAATATTCAGGCTTCCCTCCTCTGTTTGTTCTCAATGTGGCATGGCGACAGGGTTTTCCTGTGCCGGTCGTGAGGGTGGGCGGACCTGGCAGACAGAGACAGGGTTGATAATGACTGTGATTCACCCGGGGAGGACAACCCTTTATATTGCAGCTGACCAAGCGCTCGGCCAGAAGCCTCCCACCGCTGCAGGGAAAACACCTAGCTGTTTACTCAACAGCTGAGTGCATGTGAAACGTGGCGGAAAGAGGCCTTTGGATGCTGCTCGTGTGTGTTAATGTGGCAAAACTCCTTCACACAGCCCGACTGGGACACGGAGACGGCACTTAATGTTAGACATCATTGTAATAAAAAACAAATAGAACATTGCAGCTGAAAGTAATGAAAGGTGCTTTAGATTTATTTCAAACTTTCCCCTCCATCCTTTCCAGTAGTTTCTGTTGTTTCTTTGACTCACAGATGAAGAGCAAACAGAAGAACGAGGGCAGTGTGGGACTTTACACCTACCCGGTGTTACAGGCAGCAGACATACTGCTCTACAAGTAAGCCTGCCCACCATCTTCATCTGTTTTGCTCAGACTGTGGTTATGTTTCCAGCTCTTTGTCTGAGAGAGAGAGTGATGTTATTGTGCAGATCCACACATGTGCCAGTAGGGGAGGACCAGATCCAGCATTTGGAGCTCGCCCAGGACCTGGCCCGGATCTTCAACAACCAGTACGGAGAGTTCTTTCCTGAGCCCCGTGCCCTGCTCAGTACGTCTTTTTTTTTGTCTTATGATACTAACTTCCCATTTTAATCAGTCTGTTTTTCTCATAAAGATTCACCTGGGCACGAACCCTGAAAAATGGAAAACAGGACAGTTAAGACAAATTACTCTGTGTCATTCAGCGAACACACACACAGGCTCCTTGCTTTCCTTTTTCAGCAGAGCAATGTGTGTTACAAGCGTTTAGGCGAATGCAACATTCGTACCCTCAAACGATCAAGTCATGCACACACATGGCTGGCATGTTGACCATCGCTTAGGCAAGACTGACTTTGAGCTACGGTCTTTCATTCTGTGTAATTATCGCCTTCGTGAAGCACAATATGAATCCAGTCATGTGTGTGATGGCTCTTTGATTAAAGGAATGGTCTCTTCCTCCTCTATCTGAGTGATGGGGTGATAATAGACTTGGGGAGTTTCTCTGCAGTGACTTCACAAAGGCTTCCGTGTGTATGGGGAGAGGTTGAGGAGAGGTCTGGACCAGTTCTCCTTACCCTGTTTATATCTTTAACTGCTTTTGAACTGCGTCTTCATCCCAGAGCCAAAAATAAAGAAGAAGCCAAACAAAATCTGTTGCCCTGAAACCAAATCAAAGTTCTGACCATTAGAGTCCATCTGTGTTGTGATCTCACAAGCAAAAATATTTACACAAACCAGTTGCTTTCCAGAAACTCTTAATTTTAGCCTGATGAGTGTTTGATTCTCGCTCATTATGTGTAATTCTAATTTACTAAAATATGTGTTATAATAAGTGGATAATTGCTACGAATAGGTGCTATAAATTAGCTGCCCTTAATTTTGTTTAGATGGTAATATTGTAAAGAGAACGTCTTAACAAAATCTCCATTGAAGTGCAGGTAGAAGTTGTTAACTCTTCATTTCTTGTAATGTTTAGGTTCCACTCGAAAGGTGAAATCTCTCAGAGATCCGTCCTCCAAGATGTCCAAGTCAGACCCTCAGAAGTTAGCTACAGTCTTCCTGACTGACACACCTGATGACATAGTCCTGAAGATACGAAGGGCTGTGACAGACTTTAATTCCAAAGTGACCTATGAGCCTGAGAGTCGGCCAGGTGTGTCCAACCTGGTTTCCATTCACGCGGCCGTGTCCGGACAGAGCGTGGAAGAGGTGGTCAGACTGGCTGAGGGTTTGGACACAGGACAGTACAAGAATGTTGTAGCTGAAGCTGTTGTACAGAAGCTGAAACCCATTCAGCAGGAGATCCAGAGACTGAGGGCTGACAGGGGGCATCTCGAGGGCCTACTAGCCAAAGGAGCAGAGAAGGCTCGCTGCCTCGCAGCTCCTGTGATGATGGATGTCAGGAAACGAGTGGGATTCTGTTAAGGCAATGAAAATTAAATGGTGAAAAAATTATATCACGGTCCACACTGATATTTTTTCCCCAGTGGTTTTCAAAGACTTTATTTTGTTCGCCTGCATCTTTATTTATTGATTTGTTAGTATATAAATAACATGCACATATATGGAATATCCTTTTGACTATCACACGTGTCTCAGCACACACATGTATTGCTGTGCAGGAAAAAATTCAGCTTTGGGAGAAGTGGAGACCTCTTGCCAAAGTCGGCTCAGGGCTAACTAATGTTGCAGACACCTCATACATTCAGTAGCACATGAGTGAAATGATAGCAAATAGTTGTATGTTGAAATTTGATTCTTATACAAGAATTTTAAAATACAAGGATTCTTTTAGTGCATTAATCTGATTGTAATGCTGTTTTTTTTAAAGAACCAGGCCTTAGTTTATCAGACCATTAAGAAAAGTCGTGCATGTAAAAATGTTTATTAATTTCTGAAAATCTGATAATATCATTATTAAAACCTTTTCTGGGTCAGGACTAAAATGTTTACATTTCAAATGCTGCTGCTGTTAAATGCAGACAGGAGCACATGCTGAATTTAGTTCATATTTGAAAGACATTTAGGCTGCTATCCAAATTCATAACCTAAATATGATTTATTACACTTCAGTCCTATTTTAAAATAGTGCGTTATCCTTGCAATTTAACAGTATTTTTTAAACATAGGTCCAACATACATACGTTCGGACAAGTATAACATTTCATGGTTTATAATGACTCAAACCTATATGAGACGTCATAAATCAACTTTACCCACGTTTTCTCAGAATTTTTTTAATTGTTATTTGAAAGTTTTCGTCCGTCCGTACTGTACAAACATCCATTATTCTGGGTGCGATTTTCTACAGTCATGGATATATGGGAGGATTAGGTGGGCAGGTTATTCATTCCACGGGGCAATTAATGATAAGTCCGGTAAAATGATTCGTTTGTTTAGAGGTTTTCCGTCGTGTATAATATAGGCTGACGAAATGTCGAGGAACTGTCGCTTGTTATTTAGCCATATTTCACGTTGTGCTTTTCCTTGTCATTCATTGTCGCCGTGTTCAAATGCGCAATTGTGTCCAACGAGTTGTGTTGCCAGTGTTATCACTGGTATAGCATCCATATGCGCAGAAATAATCGTAAACAAGTACGTTTTGAAATGGCAGTAAACGGCATGCAAATAAACAACAAACTAGCTGAATTAAACAAGTGTTTGAGTTAGTTGTAATGGCCCGTGTGATGTGCTTGCTGAGGGCTCTGTGCGCTCTTTATTTAGTTGAGGACGGGTTGGTGTTTTTTCTCCCAGTTGAGCGTTAACAGTCAATATAATATATTGGATTTTAGGACAAAAACTTCGGACTTGTATGTTCTCCTATCAAACTTGATTATTTGCATTTTCTATAAAAGAGCCTGCGTTATGAAAACGTTCACAAATTCAAGTTGTAATAAAACTGGGGGTCTACAAAGTTGGTCCGACAAATACTCATCCTGTTTTGTTGGCCCAACCAAGAGACCAATAATTCCTACTAGTCCACCGCTGTAGTCCAGCAATATTATAGGTATTCAATGTTTTAACTGATAATACAGCAATAATATACTCTATAGCAATAATATTCTCCTAATTTTGCTGTATCATAAAATTGGATGAATTTATCACACAAGCTGTAATCAGTCAGTTAATTAAATCTAGTGTGGATATAATTCAAATTGGTTGAATGTCTAGAATAACGCATTTAAAACACATGATCTATTACCGGATGCTAATTGAACTCCCATGTAAAGAAATTAGAATCGTTAACATGGAAACAATTGCTTTAAAAAATGTTCTTAATTTAAATCTATTAAGCTCAAGTTTAAATCCTTTGACATAGTTAGTCATTGGCTAATTATACATAAAATTGAATAACGGTGCAATGCTGAGCTATATTTTCTTTACATGACTGGCTGAACGACTTTCTGATAAATATGCTATTTAAAGTGGTAACCGAGATTTACTGATTTGTTCATAGTATTTAGGGCGCGCTAGTAGCTATCAGATTTGTGAACAATGTAAAAGTCTTTTGCTATTTAAAACTGATTTAACTTGTACAAGTTATGTAACCTAATTTGCCAAATACTAATTTTGTCAAAAATGTGCCAGGTAATAATAATTTGCCAAACATTTGCCAGTTAAAATCAGTAGCTGAGAAATAGTAAACGGGTTTTAGGGTTTCATTTTAGGATGGACAATAAGGTTTATAAATGATAAAGCCGTAAAAGTACTTCGATTTATGAATCTACCCTCTCGGGGCAAAGAATAACACAGAAAGTCATTCTTTTTACTAAATTGAATTAGTTCTGAATTGGTAGCTATGTTTAATTGTTTTTATTCGTTTTACGCGATACGCTAAACATCATTGGTTGTATTTTTGTTTAACTAAGCTATTAGTTATATTGTTATATGATATATTAAGCTATATTTTATTTATTTCTAAGATTGTAATTATAAAATCAGTTTTAAGAAGTGAAATGGGACATCGGGGCATCTGCAAAAGGTAAAACCACTAGGTTCAAATAGTTTTTAAGTAGAAACCTTATAGGAACACCTAAAATGTATAGGCAAAGGTTAGTTTCCATATGCATTTCCTATTAAATAGCCATATTAATATCAAAACAGTTTAATATAAGAAGAACGAAAAGGTGGCCATCTGTGGTAGAGAACGCATTTACGAACCCAAGAAAAACTGTTACGTCTGCAAATATTTAATAAAAACAAACAGAACATTTTAAAAGGTCAAACAAAAAGACTAATTGTTCATCATTGTGAAGACCAGTCAGGTATTTTTCGATTACCTGGACGAATACAATCTTTCACAAAGAAAAAATGTTTTAATTGGTTAAACGCCACTGCTGTTTTTCATCGACAAATATTTTTAGGAAAACCTCATAATCTGTTTTTTAATAGTATAAGGTTAATGTAAGATGGCCATCTCCAGTGTCCAGCTCACAGTTTCTACTCCTTGCGTATTTTCCTCCTCTTCTATTGGATGACATATTTTGGCTCTTTCTTTTCCTCCGTTTCCCATTGGACGCTCCGCATTTGACAAACAGATAGAGGGTTGCGCTTAGCGCTTCGAAAAAAGTTTCCAGAAGTGAATATCAATCAGAGAGACTGTAGGGGAGAAAAAGAGAGGCAGAGAAGTTGGACGGAGACGCAAAACATCGAGATATATATTAGCAAGCCTTCCTCGCAGACAAGGTATTGAGCCAGAGAGTCGTCGTTGGAATGGGTTCTTACTTTTTTGAGCCTTTTTAAAGGCATAAATTAGATTTAGGTTTGGATTACGGTCGTCACTGGAGAGCTAAAGCCACCCGCTATAAACATTTTGCGCGTGCGGTAACCCAGCGCTTGACGCCCGGAAGGAGTTTTTATTCGTCCTAGTTGGATTTGCAGGGGAAGAGATGAGTGACAGGAGACGATCTGCCGCCGCGTTGAGTTCAAGAGCTCACGCCTTTTCGGTGGAAGCCCTGATCGGGACGAACAAGAAGCGAAAGCTCCGGGGTTGGGAAGAAAAGGAACTGGAGCTGTCTATGGAGAGCCTCGCAAACAACGGACAATTGGGAGACAGCGAGGACCCTGCCAGTTGTCTGGATATCGACCCGGGTTAGTGTGTGATGACATGGCAAATTAAATTAGCCATGCGCTTCGTTAATGTCCCGTATAATGACAGTTGTTACACCATTTACAAGCTAACTTTTGTTCTGGGATATTATGTTTCTTATAGGCATTGTCATAGATGGGGTTGCACTGCGTATGGTAGCATAAAGTTTGCCAAAGCGCATGCAGGCCTGCTCAGTTGGTTCATCGCTTTAACTTTATAAAGCTTTTAAATAATACAAAGCCCATATTTATTGATCGGCAATTAATCATTTTGTCTTTAAATTAAATTGTTTTGCATTAAATACAGACCGTGAAATTCGTATAGGCTAATGTTTTAAAATATTTTTCTACCTAAAGATCAGTTCACAATGTATTATTCCTATATACGATAAATATCCACAATGTCACGTCTGTAACCTTTCATGATATATTTTTGTGATTCTAAAATACAGAATGAAAGCAATTTGATTCACTGAACAAACCATGATTTATTATATATTTTTTAGTTTCTAACATGGACTAATCACAGATATCCGCGAGGGCCCAACAATTTTGTGAGTTTGTGGCCACCAGACGAGCGTATGTTACAAATGATTTGGAGACACCACAGTCCCCTTTGAAATTATTCACTGTAGATGACAGTCGGAAGTCTCCAGATCGTCTCGTAAGATATTGTAAGTGCTCTTGTGAGTTCACAAGAACACGCACTCATGCACACACGTGTGTGTGTGTGTTTCTCGATTTCATCGCTGTAGTTCAACTGTTGCAACGTTAGTCATCACTTCATTAGTCTCGCTTCAGAAGCTTTTGCCATTAAGCAGACCATTAAGTTGCGCACTGACTGACTGCTGACTGATCATTTTTGTACATTTTCTCATATACTTTTGTACTTCGAGGTTTAAATAGGACTATTTACCTGCTTTTAACATAATGGTAGACACAGATAGATCGGAGTTAGACTAAACTGAAATATAAATGCTACATTATTTCAGAAGAGGACAGAGTACGACAGGTGAGTAGTCTTGGAAAAATGTCAGACTGTTTTTTCGTAGTTTTTAAATAACGAATAATAAGAGACGGAAAGATGAACTCACTGACGTTTTTATTTGATTTATTTGTTATTGCGTATTCCAGGCCGACAGGTCAAGTAGTCTGACGATATTTCGTAATATGGAAACATGTCTAAGACAAAGCAGACTCTTTAAAAACCTAACGAGATTAAAACATTAAATATTTCATGTAAAAGTTATGTTTTTAACTGCAAACCATAATGACATTAATAAAATAATTTAAATGTGCATATTAATAATAAACTTGACCTTTAGGTATAATTTAAATGCACGCTTTTTTGTTTTTCATAGAGTTTATACATTTATAGAATAGAATATTTATTGCGACACGATCGAGTCCGGTGGAATAAGCTATAATATAAATAAACACATTGATTTAACACATCTCCTTCTTTTAAACATTTCAATCTTAATCTTTTAATGCGCAATCGATAGCTGGCCTATTTTATTCTTTCTTAATTACGTTTGTATCGAAATATTGTTTTCGAAAAAATCCTTATTAATCAACACAATCGATGTTCTATTTTGAAGACTTGTGTTGTGATATTGTTACTAATCTCCATCTGGCTCTATTGTGCTTGTCATCGTCTGAAACAAATCCTGGGCAAAACAAAATTAAATTTATTTTCATGAATTATACATTACAATTTGAAGAGATTTTAATTTACTATACCTGTTGAATAGTATGAACATGGCCTACAGTTAGATATTTCTAGCCATTTCTGAAAAATGAATTAGGAGGTTGTAGCTACACCTAAATGTTTCAGAATAATTTTATACGCATTCAGTCTCGCTTAAAGTTGTTAGAAAATACTTCGTATTTCCGTAGTCTGCGCTTATGTTTGGTTTGTATTTGTTTCTCTAAAATATTTTGCTTCTGTCTCAATCAAACCATCGCATTGCAGTCACTTGCATAATTCCCATAGAGACAAAGTTATAATAAAAGACGACAGATGTGTACATTTTAAAGGAGTCTTAATCTTTATTTTTATTACCTCCCTCTTACATGAGACTGAATGAAGTCCAGCGGAAACAGGTGGTTTTGTTCCTGGTGGATTAAGTTACCCTGCAATTTCATGCTTAGTATGTCGTCTGTATCCCAAGAAATAATTAGGTCATTTTCGACCAAGTCAAACTTCATAAACGAGAGCAAAATGAATTTATTAAAAGTAATGTGTCGAAATATTTATCAACAGGCAAATTCCAAAATCTTAACACGCGAAACATGACTGTTGAAAATT
>JAZGTK010011015.1:0-15954 GCA_036877625.1 Ambastaia sidthimunki | reverse complement strand
ATTATCAGAGTACCCAGACTGAAACCAAAGAGGTGTCTGTCACAGGCACTGATAGTGATACGTGTTACTGTCCCTTTATGCCTCTATATTACTCAACACACATTCAACACTGTGTTCTCTGGAGAAGGTTAAAGGCTGCAGCTAATTATTAATGTAAATGTGTTTTCATACTGCTCATGAAATATTCATGTTTCTGCACACCAGGCATCAATTTGCACTGTAGCTTATGTGCATTTTTAGGGGTGTGATTATGCTTAGGGACACACGTCTGTTGTTACAGTGAGAATAATTGGTTTATTTTCCAGTTATCTAAAGCAGGTATCTGTCGTGTCATGAATTTAAATTTGCTATCCACATTAAAAGAATAACTCTGCAGTTTTTGTTTCAAACTGAGATGGCGGTAGAGAGGCAAAGGTTACAGGCAATTTGATAACAATTAGTTAAAATCTAAAAATGTCACAGCCATAGTCTATTCAAAGGACTTTGGTTGCAGTATTTCTCCATCTTCTCCATCCACAAGATTTCATGTCTTTGCCTCACTAATTCCCTCAAATGTTGAGGTTCCACTGAGCAAATGGGCTCAGCAGAGGAGCGCTGATGTCAGAGTGAAGAACATTTCTTCTGTTTTAACCTGTCAGAACGAGGGAGCAAAGTAGCAGAACCATCACAGTGTATTATTAGCATTGAATGTGATTTTCCAGGGGAAAGTACAAAACAACTTTATCAAAACATAACAGTGCTGTAGATCAGTGATAGCTTATTATGTGTGGACTGCTGGCAGATGGTCTTTGTGACGGTGTCTCCTACTGTAGGCTGTGCCTACTGTATCTCTGACAGAATATGCCTGATAGTGTTGTATTATTGCTGTTAAAACAAGAATAAGAACAAGGAGGTTTAAATGTTTTACAAAAATGTTTACTCAAAATCAGTGCATTAAAGACCAAAACAACACAAAACTGAGAGAACAAGCTGCATGCTTGTCAAATATGAGTGAAGTGTCATACTTGACAGAACAGCAAATGAAAAGGCCTTTTTTATTTTTGTATTCAAACCCAAAGGCCATCGTCACCCTAGCCATGGTGATTTTGAAGTGTAATTCTAAAACACGGTTTTAATTGGCCACTTAGCAATTGGAGGTGGCTAAAGCAGGATGCCATTGGAGGAAGATGATCGAAACAAGAATTCATTAAACGCATTTTATCTTTCCTTTTCCTGTCCTGCACAAAGCATTTTAATGAGCTACTCTCATTAGTTACTTCTTAGTACAGACTCTTGGACTATACCCAGACATTTTTAAAACCGTGCTTCTTGTTAAGACTTCAAGTAGAGAACTCTTTGCTTCACTCCATGTATGCTAAGAAATGGTTTTAACTGTGTTAACGATGACACACTGAAGTTTTACAACCATTTAAAGCACCTCATATTCTTTTGTTATCTTGTCTATATCCTCACATATCATTCTGTCTAGTTTCTGTATGAGTAGTTTAGCTTTGTTCTTTTTGATGTCTTTCTGCTTGTTTGAACTCACTTCCAGCTACGTGTGTGTTTTTTCTTCATGCATTGAAGTGTGGGAGTTGTCGGCAGATAAAAACGCAGTTATTGTAGGTGTAGCTTCTGTTTAAAATGGAAATGCAGAAATTAATTTGGATGCCGAACTGGGAGCTGTCGCCTTCCGAACAGGTTGACTGTGTGGTGCACCCTGAAGCCTTTGTTTGATGCCAGAGTTGCTATTAATGAGGCTGTCACATGGCAAACAGTAATTATGCATACAGGAAGGGATTTTGGCAGCCTGGAAAAGTGGGCCGGTAGCTGCTTTAAACAAGTTTACCTGTATCTACAGAGATTGACAGAATTGGATTGAGGGGTGTGGCAAATGGCTTTTGAATTGGTCCCTGAGGCTCTAATATACTGTTACCTGTCTGTTTTGGTTCACAGTAAATGCAGCAATTGCACTGACACTGTATTTTGAAGGGTTTGGAGAGCTGCATATAGCTTTAAAGTTATTTTCTCCATATACATATAAGAATAAAGTGAATAATATGTGAATATCAAAGCTACAATCTTTGGAGTAGTTACTCAGTTACTGCACTACCTAAAGTAATACCGATTCGACAGAATGAAAATTATTTGCAAAATGAAGTAAATATGAGTAACTCAAGAGAAAGGAAGGCATTTTTTCTGTAAGACGGTGATGTGGTTTTTATAATGTGCTAAATGTGTTTGGATGATAACAGCACAAGTTTCACAATATTTATTTGCTGTATCCTATCCAAACATATTAAACTTGCATCGTTCATGTGTTTGTTGATGATTTACTCATCAGAAAGAGATTAAACCCTGTGCCTTTGTTTTTATTTCAACTTTCTTTCATGTAGAGCAGATTTGAGGTCCCAAATAGAGGTGAAGGATATTTCCTGAAAATATTATTTTCATAGCTGCAGGTGGGCCAGATTTGTTCTCCTCCTTCATTTCATGCTGACCTCAGGTGAGGGGGTTTGGCCGTTGTTGTTTTATGAGGACAGTGCTCACATCCTGTGCTCGGTCTCTCTCACTTTGCTCATTTGCTCCTGGTTCTACCATGTCACCTCGGTTACCTAGTTTCCTTGGTAACCACTTATGGCATTTGACAGATATTTGGGGAAAATCATATGGCGTCTGTAAAGGACATGCCATATTACAGCTTTCAGATTTCTTAAATTTGTTTTATAATTGAAATTCAGGCAGCACTGCTAAATTTCATTAAAATTCATTTTTGAAAAATGAGACCCTGGGAGAAAATGAACAGGTTATCAAAATTAGTTTCTACTTGTTTCTTTAAAGTAACAGATCACCCAAAAATGAAAATTGTCGTTGTTAATTCACCCTCATGCTATCCTATGTCAACCCTTTCAAAAGAACAAAAGATGTGGAAATTATAAAACGATGTCCTGGCTTTTCTTTTTCATATAATAAAGTTGAAGGGGAACAGCTGCGGTCACCCTGTAAAATAACAAAAAGGGCCATAAAATTATTACATGACATGAGGTTGAGTAAATAATGACAGATTTTGTTTATTTCTGAGTAAACTCTTTTTTAAATATTTCCTAACTGCAATTTAAAAGTTGAATTAAAAAGTTATTACTCTATGTATGGTAGTTATTATAGAAAGTCAACTTATTAACATTTAGAAACCATGTGAAGTGTCAAAGGTAGAAAATATAAACTATACGTGCTTTCTAGAACATAAATATGCTGTAATATCCTGAAATATTTACTCAGTTTTCTGTCAGATGTAAATTTTACTATGTGCATTACCACTATGCTGAGAGGTAATTTAATTTTAGGACTTGGAATTTAGCTGTTGAATTAGGTTAGTGTGGAAGGCTTTAGTATACTGTGTTTTCAGCAACCGTATACAGCCATATACAGTCATCATATACTGTACAGTGGACTGTAATGTACTGGCCTATATGCCTACTAAAGCATCCTAAAGGATCTATATGATCACTGCTAGGGAAAGGATCAGAGACCTCTCAATAAAAAATAACTGAAACTAAATTTTTCCCTTTTACACACTAAAACACAATTTCAGGTTGGATGAATGTATGAGGAGGCGAGATTGGAATTTAGTTGCATGTGCATGTTTTAATGTGTGGCATAATGTTTTCGATGAGCAGGTTCAGTGCTAATGAGCCTGGCTCGGTGTCCCAAGCTGCCATATGTTATGGAACAGTTTTTTGAGCGTTTTGCTGCATTCTGCTGTGGCATAACTTGTGTATTGGTCTCAGTGGACTGTAATGACATGGACAGTATAGGAACAGAATGAAAGAAAGTTCAGGGTCATTGTGGAACACTGAATAACACTGTCACTATTGTATTGACTTTGTGCAGATCGATTGAAAGAAAGTGATTCATAGTTTAATAACATATCAGTTATGGGTATAACAATCATTTTCTTGTCCACTATTATAAAAGTAGAAAAAGGCCAAAGAAGGAAAGATAATGATTTTCAGTAATTATGTAGTAATGATGTCAATAATATAATTAATGTTTGGGTTCATGTTACTTAACACTGACGGTTGTAATGCAAAAAACATTCTTAATCAGGATTTGATGTTGTCTAGATAAATTTACTTGGAAGTATAATTGCACTGCAAAGATATTGAGTTGAAGTATTTGTCTAACCCCATTGGCGGCCTAAATTTAACACAATTCAGCAAGGTTTTCTTCATGGCAAAGCAAGCAAAATCAATATTTAATTTATCCAAAGATACACGCAGATAAAAAATAAATAAATCATTCACTTGGATCTCAGCCTTGCAAACCCTCCTTTTAATTTTGGTGTGTCACTGCTTTAAACAGAGAGCTGCTTCCCCTCCAGTAAGTTACAGTTTTCCATCTAACTCTTTGCTGTACTAAGGTGTGAAGTGGTAATTTCACAGGCATGTGGAGCTCTGGGCATTATACTGGAACTCCTGTGTGTCATTCATTACAGTCCTGAGACTCATCTCTCAGCTGCCAGTGTGTGAAACGCAGCCTGTGGTCCAACCGCTCCAGCGAAGCCCGGTCAGACCCGAGGGCTGCCGCTCCACCCGTCTTCACTTGCTCATTAAACTGCTGAGTCTCCCACTGTAAATCTCTCAGCTCGTGCATTTTATGATGAACTGCAGTCCGCAGCGAGAGCTGTTTGTCTCTGGACGCGTTTATGGCTCATTGCGATGGCTTGAGAATCGTGAACACTATTGCCTGAATCTTACACAGCTTTCATTAAGATCTATCGCTGGTGAAATTCACTGCCTGTGTGAAGAATGGTGTCAGTGAGATATGTTGACCTCTGCTTAACCCCGTAGACTATGTTTATTGTGTGGCCCTTGCTCCTCTGTGGGGTTAAAGGAACAGTACACCTCAAAATTAAAATAGTCATTTATTGAAAAGGTTTGTGATTTACTGAGTCTCATAACTACTGCAGACTTTCTTTCATTTAAGAAACAGAAAAATATTAAGGATTTCTTTCAGGGCAATTTCAATAAATGGGGCTGGAGTTTTTAAAGCTGTGATCTGTAACTTTTATAGGTAAAAATGAACAAAAATATTATGTTAAGCAAGTACATGACAGCTCAATGTTCAGCACAATTTTTAACCCTACCTCGGTTTGCGAGAAGTTTATAATAATATTTTGTAATTTGGTTGTTGGGTCAGATTTTGTGAGAAATTTCCATATTGCCTTTGTTTGGGTACTGTTGGTGGTGAAGGGTTGTTATTACAGCTGTTGTTTAAAATATAAACTTGTCATCTACATTACTAAGAAAATTATTCCAAGTACTCTGCAATTTTATGTTTCAAACAGAGATGGCGGTAGAGAGGCAAAAGTTATGGATTGCAGCAAAACAAGAAAACAATGAAGCAAACAATGACAGAATTTTTCTTTTTGGATAAACAATCCCTTAAACGACAGTCATCTGTGTCATCGTATCTCATGCATTGTGTGGATAAAGAAGAAGCTGAAAGCAAGACTGATGACGCCTTGTTGTTTTGAACAGATTTTAAATACTTGCTTCATCACCATCACGGCTTTTAGAGGTGAGCACAATTGAGCAGCCCACAGCTGGAGTGCCTGATTTCCTGACTGTTGTCTCAATCAATGCACTTACAAAACTCTCCTACAGTGACACAGATATGTGGACCTGTGTTTGCTCATCATCCAAACTAAAGGCTGTCACTGTTATAAAGTCCTGTCTTTGTGAGCATAATTCCTCAGCATCAAGACGCCTGATTAAAATTGCCTGGAAAACTGCGAGAGAGGTGATTATAATTAGAGCCCCTGTTCGTGTTTGCTGGTGGTGGCTACAGCTTGACAACAACATTGTTCTCAGTTGCCTCCCACTGCCTGTTGGGCTGTGAAAACAGATTTGCGCTTTCGGGTCGCTGGCGTTTGTTGCGCACTCTCTGAGGTAAACTAGAATTAGCTTCTTTATGCAAGTTCCCTTGAGTCGACCGTAAGCTGGCTACGATTCTCAACCTCTTGAGATGCCCTCAGGAATTCAAATGTCAAACCGATAAAGGTCAAACCCAGTGCGGGTTTGATTGACATGTATTTAGTGATCTGATTTAATAAGGTTCGCTTAACAGAGTGATGGTGAATGTAGATCTATTGCCTGGTGTTTTCTCTTAAGTAATTTGTTCCACATGAGGGACGAGGGGTATTTGCCAATAAAGATTATTGTTAGATGCCTCTGCTCGTTCAGCTCATGGTCTTTTCATTATTGATTTATATTGCGGTTGTGCTGTTTACCAGCATGACTGCATCAACAACATTTAAGTCGCTAACAGTTAGCAGACACTGATGCATTAATTTTGATCCATAATTCAAAGGCATAAGCTGAAATCATATTGCCTCACACTAATGGCTGCTTTGCATAAGCTAAGAGAGCTGTTCTGTAATGTACATTTAAATGGTGAAATGCTTTTCTCACAGCTGATGTGAGCACCAGCACTTGAGACATTTTTCTCATCAGAATATTTCTGCTTTGTTTAATAATCAGAAATTGTTAGGAAGAACAGCCTGTGATATCTTGAAATCTGTTTGCAGGTCTGTGTCATGTTTTCTTTCATAAATTAACTAAACAACTGACTGTCTAGACTGGCTGTGTGTCGGTTCAAGCTCTTAGGTTTTATAACAATTTACATTTAACATTTCCTTTAAAACACATTAAAATGTATTTATTTTTAGTGTGCAAGAACCTGGATCTCTTTATAATCATTAAACTACTTCAGTATACAAAAGTTTGCAAAACAAATAAGAACATTTCTTTAATTTTCTGTGTAAACAAGATCAATCAGATTTAACACCCTATTTATGTAGTCTGATTAACTTAAATGTCTGCACAAATGTTAAACACAAACCCACTTCCTTGGTCAAATGAACACGAAATAGTCAATTGCGTGACTGCGCCTCTCTTAAAGGGATACATGCTGTGTCTTTTACAGCCGCAAGTCACAATTTATCTATACTAAAGCTTTATCTATACTTACACTCTGAGCTGTTATTGGTTAAGCTTTTTTCCCCTGGGGTGAAATGAGATGAGTGAAAAAACATTAACTGTAACAAATGAAAGTCTTCCAAAAACTTCCTTCTTTCCCAACTTCCACAAACTGTGTGAATGCTCAAAGTTGGGGGAAAGATGCTCCATGTGTTTAAGACACCTGCAGTGCACAGCAGGAATGAAAACTGTGTCTTTATCTCCCTGCATTGGACAGCCCATTTCCCACCACACACACTCCCAGACAATAATGGAGACACAGCTCAATCATTCCTCTCCCACAACAGCACGTCTGTTTTGTCATCTCTTCATTTTCAAGCAGACTGGGATTTAATCCTGGTTTTGTAAAGTCTCAGCTCTGTGATCCGGTGTTGTGTCCCTGGCTGAGTAACAGCATTATACCATGACTTCTGTTTTCAGGCTCAGCTAATGCGATTGTGATTGAATCTCTTCCCTCAATTCCCGGAAGCTTTGTTTAACAGGGTTGAGCTACAGGTTTGGATCGTAGGTGGGGCAGAACCTTTGCCGGTCTCTGTTATGTTCTGTAATCTTAAAAGGAATGTTCTTTTCTCAGTTGTTTTTTTTCTTTTGGCTTGTTCTAGACAACCATTTACCCTCTTTTCATGTAGTAGTTGAGACAGCTGGCATTATAATGCATTCTTCAGATGTTTGAACAGCGAGAGGTCGCTGCTCGCCCAGAGAAGAAAAACATTTAATTAAAAAGCAATTTTTGATATTAGACTCCAGAGATGAGCAGATGCTCAGCTTTTTTATATAAATATGCTTGTGTTGTAATATAAGGAGGTTTTTCTATTAAAGGGTACAAAGTACAGAACCAGATCTGTAGAAATGTATTTTGGTCAAGCTCAACTTAATTATTTACACAATGGCAAGTATTATAAGTGGATACGTAACAGGGTGGAAACAAAAGTGCTACAGTGAGTGTTTTTTAAAAATGATGTCGTAATGATGGCGATGTCGTAGAAATATGATTGTATTAAATTGAATGGACTGATCCTAAGAGAAATAAACCAACCAATGACAATCACAGACTTTAATAAACAGGTTAATTTTGCTGCTGTTTTTCCACCAAACATGATACAGCTATGCAACTTTCTAGATGATGTCATGACAGGAACTTTTATTAGGTGAAGGCAAAGCCAAGAAACATGTTTTGTTTAAATGTTAAATAGAGAAAGGGAAAAAATGAAGAAACATCTGGAATATTGCTTAATATGTTTTGCTTAATATTTTATAATGTTAGAAGATGGTGCATAGCAACTGAGAACATGGTACAAATGGCAACATCTGCTCAATCCAAAGTAATGCAATTATTTAAAAGTCACCCACATTGTTTTATTATGATAAATAATAATGATTAACTAAGGTGACTTTAAGGTGAAGATTTAAAAAATATTTTATGCAGAGTTATATAGAGCATATAGAGTTATGTTTAGAAATAACAATATGAATGCACATTATTGTAATAATATAATGTATATTATATATAATATAACTTATCTGGCACAGTATGTGCATAACTTTATTAGCTAGGCTTGTTAACGAGGGTGTCGCTTTAAAAACTTTGTAAATATGCTAGCATAATTGTAAGCTTTCATCTATTTTAAGAAAAGCATGCTAGGCATTACAGCTCTATGCAGACATGAGCCAATTAATCGTATCCTAGCAACAGCAGTCAATATGTTTCTTAGCAACACATTTTGTGATACGCAAAATTGCATTTAGGAGGCTGGGACAAATCAGTCAAATTACATGTCCCACAGAAATGTGGCATTTTATTCCAGGTTACCTCGCCACTGGATATTTAAAAAGACCAATGTTGTATATAAGCATGATATGGGCATTTCTTGATACTCAATCTCCCTTTCACTATAAAATAATGGAGCCCTTTAAATATTAAGTGGCAATACTATTTTTTCACAACCTGCTTGTTTGCATTTGTCGACCTTATTATATTTAATGCGGCAAATGACAAAAAAAAGTCTTCCATTTTATACCAAAGGTGACACATATTCCCGGTGAAAAATCTTCAATTATGAGATCAGAATGTCATACATTGGGTGGATTTACCTCTCTGTATTACCCATCAGCCCCAGATGATATTCTTCCATTATAGCCTGTCTTGTATATGTCATTGTTTATTTCATTGAGGGCTTGTGTATCAGATATAATGCTCTCCCAGTTTTTGCTTTAGCACAGGTGTGATTGGGTTTCTCAGTCCAGTATATCATTCATTATTATTCAGAAATTCACCTTAACAGTTACACTTTCAAAAGTGCCTAGAGCATATTTACAGCAGGGCGACAGACCATTTGTATTTTGTTTTGGAGGTATATTTGTTTCTGTGGATGCAATAGAAAAAAATGAATATTTCATGATGGATTTAAACCCATATCCTCATGCAGTCTGGGCACCAAAATATTAGAGAAGCTTCATGCATGATGCCCTAAAAATTCAGACACATTTGTCTGGTCGTGTACCTCATTACAAGCCAGTGATAGTTATTATATGATATACTTTTATAGCTTGTTATGCAGAGCTTGTGGTATTGTCTTCTCGAGTCACATTCTACATCAGTGCCATTATTTAATTTACTTTTAATTTTATGTTTTTTTTTAATAAGTTTCAAGTTATTTTTGTACATATTTTTGCTGTGTTTGTTTTGGTGTGGACAGTAAGCCCTGGCTCCATGTTTGCTGATGATGTTAAGGCCCTCGCTGGCACTAACACAGTGTTGAGCTGCTGACCTAGCATACCGCTAGCATAAATCATGCTGAGGCATTCCAGCCATCGCTATCAACACCTGGTGGCTTCTTGTTCAGTCAGGTGGACAGGACAAACACCAGCATCTTCCCTTATAGAACAGAATATTTATTCATCAGCACAGAATTTTGTCTGCAGTTTCTGTTTAGTGTTGCTCTGGAACAGCACCATGTTCAAATGCAGTCACCCTGAAGCAGTTTGAGGTTAAGTGCATTGCTCTTAAAGGGACAGTTCACCCAAAATTGAAAAATCTGTTACTCTGGTAACTTTTGGGTGTGCTATACTTTCAAAGCCCTTGTTAGAGGGATAGTTCAACCAAAAATAAAAATTGTTCCATCGTTTACTCAGCATCATGTCATTTTAAACCTGTATGACTTTTTTTATGCCCTGAGGAACACAAAAGAAGATATTTTAAAGTGTATTGGAAACCGAAAAACCTCCTTTGTATGGACACAAAACCACTGAAACTTGTGTTCCACAAAAGATAAAAGTCATACAGGTTTGGAATAACATGAGGGTGAGTAGATGATGGAAAAATGTTGGGTGAACTATTCTTTTAAATGCAGCCAAAACATTGTTTTAGTTTCCAAACCCTTCTCAGTTTTCTTGGACTGATGGAGCACTACAGACTGTCAATGCTTCCAATCTGCTTTATTACTCCTAATGTAGCGTTTTTATACACCATTATCCTGAGTCTGCATGGCACTGAGGCATAATTTATGAGGAACCAGCACTGCAGTCCAGTATTTCCTGCCAATGCTGTCTTTCCATTTGGATATTCAATCTCAATCTGTTGTGAAGGCCAGAGTTGTTTTAAATGCTGACCATGACAGTCTTTCTGCACACCAGTGCATAATTTCAGCTCCCCTTGTTTTGGCATCACTAGGTCTGAGGAGACGAAAGAGTTTTTGACTGATTTTTTAAGATGCCCATGATTAGGGTCTTGGCTGCTATACTAGAAGGAAACTGAATGATCATTTGGGTCAGAAATTTAGGACAGTGAGTTTCATTGAGGGTTTCTTCATAGATTGCAAATTACACTATATGGAAACAGACAATTATGGTTGTGACGGTGGCTCTCCAGTTTCTATTACTTAATACAATTTTACAAATGTTTGAAACTTCTAGGAATGTTTTTAATTCTGTAGCATTTTGAAAATGCACCACTAACAACTGAATAAAGTTTTTAATACATTTGACATATAACGTTAAAAACATTCTACTAATGTTACTGCAGGAACGTTTTTGATAACTCTGAGAGAACTGTGAGACTATGTTGAGCTTTAACAGAATCCATGTGTTAAAAATGTTTAAAGTTCAGCACTAAAGTTGCCATGGCTTTGTGGTCTGCACACATTCACAGTCTTTCCAATACAACCTTGTGTGACATTCTGCTCACATGGTGTAAAGCAGACCCTGAGTGTTTGCACAACCAGTCTGAATGTCACCAGATCAATGTCTGTCAGCTCCTCTCATATCCAATACCATTACAAGCTTTTAGAATTTAACCTGTCGTTCACCTCTAAGGCTTTACCAACATTCTGTCTTGTTCCAACGCTTGATATGTTGGTTATTAGTCAGTTTGTTGATGTGAGTGGATTAAGCTTTGTGAACATTGGCATCTGTAGACCTTGTGTTTTTGTTTAAAAGTATTTAGTTGCCTTAAATTTTATATCAAGGAGAGTTTTTTAGGAGAAGTTGATCCAATATGCATGCATACAGCCTTCCTGTAGCTCAACGGTTGTGGGTTCGATCCCAGGGAATGCAAGTACTGATAAAAAAAAAATATATATGTATACTTTGAATTCACTGTAAGTTGCTTTGGATAAAAGCGTCTGCCAAATGAATAAATGTAATGTAAATGCATAAGTCCTTCTGCAAAGTGCTGATGTGCTTTTATCTGTGTTTTCTGCTTCAGTCCTCTCCTCTTTGTTACTTCCTGTCTTATTTGCTCTGTTTGCAGGTGTATGAACGTGGAACTAATGTTGAGCAGTTTGTGACCCGCTTCCTGTTGAAAGAATCAGCCAATCAGATCCAGTCTCTTCTGAGTTCTGTGGAGAGTGCTGTGGATGCCATTGATGAGCAACACACATCAGTGGGGTGAGAACTGTGTTTAAGGTGTAACGCTTTTAAAACGTGCCGCTAACAACTTAACAATAATGTTTTTAATATATATGCTACTAACATTACTACAAGAACTTTGGTAACCTTTAGAGAATATTTTGTAGAATGTAGGCAATGTTTTGGGAGCGTTCCCTGTTAGCTGGGTCTCCCGTCCATCAGGGCATTATTAGATTCATAACTTTAGTACTTAGCGCTGTATGATTTAGCAGATGTTTTGTAATTAAAGTGTCCACCGTTACACTAATTGCATGATTTCAAAGACCGATAATATGCATGATAATAGAGCAGGGTTGTAATCTGAGCTCTGCGTGGAATGCAAAATGCAACCTCTGTTGTAATCGCCCAGATAATTGATTATTGAGCCGCCAACACGCATTTGCTCACTGAACTTAATTATTATATCCAAACTTTTTGATGACTTACGTTGTAAAATGACAGGAAAAAAGCACATTCCAAATGATTTCAGTTTGAACACTTTTATCAGCTGTTTCTTGTTATGCCCTAGATCCTACCCCAGTAAGACCAGCCCACGTGTCCCAGATAGACGCTATGAGGCTCCGGTGCCGGATTACCCTCCAAACAACAGAGTCAGCGCAAAGGAGAGCATGAGAAACATCAACACAGGTGCAGGTAAGACCATTTCCAGACTCCAGCTGTTTCCACACATGTTGGCATATTGCAGAAAAATATAGCCTGTATCTATATGTAGTCTTAGACTTGATAAGCTATATTAAAGTTGTATATACAGTAATTCAGAGTAAAATAACAAATAAAATGTCCTTATTTTTAATGTCTTACACGTCACATACAGATTCGGTACTCAGAGAACCACTGCTTAGGGCTTCTGGTTTTAATATAAATGCAGCATGCATCTGTTTGTGTGAGAAGAGCCAGCTGTGATGAGAAGAGATTTTTTGAACAAGGTGTGATGAAATGGTTCAGATAAACATCAGAATTAGTTTCTTGCCTGAATCACTTTAGAGTCCTCCACTTTCCTGAGCCACCTGTAATTTATATCCTAATGGATATCATCTCAGTCAGTCAGGCACAGAGAAACGGAATCTTCACGATGGTCAGGAACTGTGAGAGGGAAAAATTGCCTTCAGTTCTATTGCTCCTGTTAGAGCCATTAACACATAGACGAGAGGCAACGTTTTAGCTACACTTTCAGTCCTGTTTCTCTGAAGTGGTTTAGCAGGAGTTTATTGGAGTGCTTGTTTAATGGTCTGTTTGATGAGTCGCAAATTACATCTATTCATCATGTTTTTTTTTCACCCCCAAACATCTCATAAATCAATTTGGTAAGGATCTCGTTTGTGGCTGAGATTTGGTGGCCAACTGCATTATCATACAAAACATCTTCATTTTCCATTCCTGGACCATCTAATTGACAAAGGACAAAGTTACAATCTGTCCACATGCTCAGCTGTGGGCTTTGTGCATCAACATATCTTACATTTACATTTGTTGATGAGATTTGGGGCTGAGCTCCTGTAATTTATGAAACTATTGTGAAGACGCACAGACAGAAAACAGAGCTGTTTGTGGGCCAAATCAGCACATACACCAGCGGCTCATGACAGCCCTGTGTTTACAGTATGATGTAACTGGAGAAATGTGTGAGTTTTTAATGAGGAGAAGGTTGAAAAAAGTTCCCTCAAACAATTCTTGACTTTCAGTCAGAGGAAGTTAGAACACCATAGATATGTTTAGAGCAAGTCAAAGGAATACCTGAGAGTTAAACCTGTTATTTATTTTCTTAAAGCATTCAATAGCTTTGAGTGAGAAATGAAAAACAGAAAAATGAAACAGAAGTTTGTATGTACGAGCAGCTTTGTTTGAGATGTAGCCCAGGAGACAATATGCGGTTTCACATTTCAGCACAACAGCTGTATAAAAGCACACACTGATGTTCAGACGCTTTATTTACAGTAATTACTATAGATGTCAATTGGGCTTTCGTTCACTTTTATTGTAAACTCGACCTGTCCAATACTCCTGTATTCCTAGAGTGACATAACAGTGCTGAATCAAAGGGGCCTGTTTTATGGGCGAGCTTCAAACGCTGGCACTAGTTTTAAATTTCCCCTAGACACAGATAAAGCTGACTCGACTCGCTATAAAAGCGCCATTTTAGCTGTCAACTCCGCCATGGAGAGCAGTGATTGGAAAGTTCTCTGTCCAATAGGTAATTTATGAGCAATCGAATGTGAATATGGATCAATACTACTACTTGCATGCGGTATTTTTTTCCCATTAGTCAATCACTGGCTTTTCTTTAATCGATTTCCTTCTCTTACTATTCTCTCCATCCATGTTGCACAAACATGTTGTTGGTATGATCTCTCTCTCTATGGTCTCTCTCTCTCTCTCTCTCTCTCTCTCTCTCTCTCTGGACCATACCATACTTATTTGTAAGGTCTCAGTTCTGGTCTCAGTTCAGTCTTATCATCCTGTGACATACTGATAAGACTCAGACCATCTCACTGAATGAAAACATGTTTTTAGGCCCTCTTCTCTCTGTCGCCTTATCGCTATGGTAACAGTTTATGTGTTCCAAAGTGTCCCCCCTCCCCGTTTTACTGGCCTCATCAACACAAGGGAGGTGTTAGAGTCTAATTGGTTTGGCACCTCAAGTGGGGCTGATTTCAAAGGCAGAAAAACCTTTTGCCTCATTAATAGGATCTGTCATTGCATAAAAGAAAGAAAGGGAGGGTGGAAATCACGTTAAACGCTCTCTAATTTTGGTTTTCTGTGCAACACAATATGTTCTTAGGTTCTATTCTCTAGTTTGCCCTAATGATCACCTTTTGGTGTGTAAAACTGTTGGCAAAAATGTGTAACCCATCAATATAACGACTGCAGTTAAGTAATAATGTCTAAACGTTTGATTCGCTCTGTTTCATTGCTATGACAGCCGCTCTGAGAGGAGTTTCAAGTAAAACCTCATTGAAACTATCTGCAAATTATGCAATTTGTGTTTCAGGAGCTGTGGAGGTGAGAAAAGAAGGACTTGAGGCACAGATCAACCGATTGGCTGAGCTGATTGGACGTCTGGAGAACAAGGTAAGAGGTTCATCTTAACATCGAGAGGTCAGGGGCTGCATGCTTGGACACATCTTATACTGCAACGAGTTCAAAATCCGCAGACCTGAGCAGTTACAATTCCACGTTTTAATATCCAGTGAACGCACTGGCAACCACAAATAGAAAGATCTGGCTTAGCTTCTGGTTTTTATGCCCGCTAGCATAATCAGTGATGTTTACAGGGGCTAATGCAGACAAAACGTCATCTGAGAATATGCGTCTTCCTAACATGTTTTTGCATTACTGCAGTTATTATTTTTGAGGCAAGTTAAGTTGAAAAATACAGAATGGAATGAGACCTTAATTTAACATGGTTGCAATAAATGGGTATGCTTATTAAAAATTTAAATATTAAATTATTGATAGCTTAAAACTATTAAAAGAACACAGATTATAATTTAAAACTATTGTGTTGGGATTTTTGCATTATCTGCTCCTTTATGCAAATCACAGCTGTGTATTTTCAGTTTTATTTTCATATTCAGTTTAATTTTTATATTTTCAGCAGTATATTTTCAGTCTATTGCACATACATTAACAAGCATGTACACTTTAGGATAATTACACACATTTGTACGTAGGGCCTAAGATGAGAGTCAGATTGTTTTACAGACCCACTAATCTTTGAGTTATTATTTTAAGAGAACTGGGGGGAGAGGGGTGACAAATCTGATAACCAAACAACCATCTATCATCTTTCAGCAGATGCCCACTTTTACTTATTGGCTATAATCACTCAATGCTTATGTAACCTTTCTCTTTTTGGTCTCACACTTTCCTCCCCCAATATATGAATGCATATTTTTCATTGACGTCAAAGACTGTCAAACTGCAGATTCATCTGTACATGCACAGGCTGCATAATACCAAAAAATAAAAACTAAGAAAAAGAAATTTGTATTGCTTGTATTTAAGAACAGATATTTAGTAATATCTGTAA
>JAZGTK010011014.1:0-15955 GCA_036877625.1 Ambastaia sidthimunki | reverse complement strand
GTGAGATGTGGATGAGAGTGAGATGTGGATGAGTGTGAGATGTGGATGAGATGTGGATGAGATGTGAATGAGAACTCACTGTTTGTTTGTCACCGGCTGAATCAATGGTGCTGTGTGTGGAGTATACGGGGATTTCTGGAATGAAGTACATGGGAGCAGAAGCTGCTGCTTTCTTCACTGCAGGTTTTTTGTTCGGCCAACAGCAGCACATGACCAGCTGTGAAGAACATCATCATCATCATCAACAGTAACACAACATTCACATCACCAACACAACACATATCACTGTCTGTATATATATATATATACAGTATATACATACCATCACTGTACTTCACTTTAGTAACTTTGTTTCTACTATAGCGTCTTATCAGCAAAAGTTGCTCCAGAAACACCAGCTGACTCACCAGAATGATGAGGAGGATGATGAGAAGGACGAGGCATATGGCCGCCAGCACCAGCAGAGCGATGCCCCAGCCCGGCACTCCAGCTGCTGCTGTGCTGGGTGAAGCTGTAGTGATGGAGCTGCTGGTGGGGATCCTGCTGGTGATGTTGTGGATGGAGGCTGTGGTGTTGAGTGCAGCAGTGGTGGTGCTGTTGGTGGCTGTAATGTTGGGTGAGCGGGTCGTGTTGGTGTCTGGGTGCAGGGTTGTGTTGAGGGGTGTTGAGGTGGCGTTTGGAGAGGTGGAGGTGAGGGGTGTGGTCATGGGGGGCGTGGTCCGGGAGGGCGTGGTTGATGCTGATGTGGGGGTGGTGATATCTTCCACTGGTTGTTGAGTAGGCAGTTCATCTGCAATGGGAGAAAATGTAATTTATGTTTTTTATTTCTGCATATATTTTAAAGGTTACATCATTCACACAGTGTGAAGACCTGTTGGCACGCCCCCTTTTCCTTTCAGCATACCTCTACTTTCTGAATGCCCATTTTTCTGACCCAAACTTGTCAGATTCATCTAAATGAATATTTTCTGCTTATGCAGTATGTGTAAAACTTAACTTTTAACTCTACACACTGAACTACAGCTCATGTGTTTCCAAACAATAAGAAATAACGATAAGAAACACTACAAACACGCTAACAGGGAACATTCTCAGAACATTGGCTAATGTTTTGTAAAACGTACATTATCAAAAATATTCTTGCAAAAATATTTGAATGTAATTTATGCATATATATTAAAAATGTTATTCTTATGTTGTTAGTGGAACATTTAAATGTTACAGAATTAATATGTATAAATAACATTCATAAAACCAAACAGTAACATTTTTAACATTCCTAGAACGTTATTATAATTTAATGGAAATGTTGGTGAAAGTTATTTCAACCTAAAATTGTTAGCTGGTCAATTGTTCTGCTGTTATTTTACCTGCAACAAAGTTGAGGTCGATGGCTAGTTTCGGGGACTGAAGCTGTTGGTAACGTGCAATAAACAGAGCTCTCTCCAGAACCGGATTTATCATGATCGTCCCAAACAGCAGCTCAGCACCGACGATAACCGACCCATTTCTGCAGGAGAAGAAAACCTCAAATCAGACAGTCCGACAGGCCAGACGCTTCCCTTGGTTTTACTGAATGTAAATCTGAGATTATGTGAGATGTTTTCAAACCTGAAGGTTATCTCGTCTGTCCTCACATATTCCAGAGGAGTGGGCCTGTAAACCTCAAAAAACTGACAGAAGGATGTAGAGAGATGCGGTCAGTATCAGAGTAACAGTTTATATCATTTTAAAGGTAGGGTTGGCAATTTCTGAAACTCTAGACAATAGCTAGTTTTGATCCTGCCTCCTGTTCAGTGTATTATTGTATATTGTATTACTGGACGAACAGCCACAGAATATGCAAAAATATATTTAGATGCCATTACTTAGTGATTGCTATTCTTAGTTTTACTTAGTATTCCATAAATATTTCATAATATAGTCTATTCCAAAATTCCTGAATAATCCCATGGGATCTTTATATATAAGTGTGACTTATTAAAAGAGACACATACCAGCTCATCCACTTCCTGTCTGAGTGCTTTATACTCCTCTGATTCCTGATCCTCCAGTGTGTCATTAAAAATCCGGTTCGTGATTCGGATTTCCATGTAAAATTTAGTTTTGGGCTGTATAGTTGTGAGGACCATGTTCTGTGTTGTAGTTTCCACCGCAAACATATTGACAGAGTTCAAGCCTAAATCAAAGTTTGATAGATTGTTAATGAAACATTTTAATTTGGTTGTGTGATTTTCTATTGCAGTAATATTTTGTAAGCAGGACAGTATGGAAGATATTGGTATTATGTTGGGTTGGTGTTATTGTTGACTTACTGGCATCGTAGTCCAGGTCGATTTCTAGTGCCGGTGATGGAATTTGTTTGTACATTGATACAAAGAAGTTTCTCTCCAGTGCTGGATTGTCCATCATCGTCCCAAACAGCAGCTGAGCGCTGATGATAACAGACCCATTTCTGCAAGAGAAGAAGTGAAAGTTCAGCCAGTCCTAAAACCAGAAGATCTGTGAAGTGTGTTCAGATGTGAGGACTTCAGAACAAATAACACAACTGATCACTGAGAAACACACTTTAGAGGCATCAGTACTTCAGCTCACTTTAGATAAAGAGATTGATGATAAACTCAGATGTTCTTTTAAATATGGAAAAACATTTATTAATCATAAAAGATTTGTTGACTCCACAGGAAACAGAGAATTGCTTTTCTGTTCCAATATTAACAGAGGTGATATAAGTTTATGCAAACCTGAACGTTATCTGGTCTGTCCCCAAATATTCCAGAGGAGTGAGACTATAAACATCAAGAAACTGCAGAAAAAAAAACAATCACATACAAAAAAAACAAAAAAAGTCAATATTCTACAGCGTTAGTTAAATATAGTTGTATAATTATTTTAATCTATATATCTGTTCCTATATATATATATATATATAAATAATCATCATTTAAAATCAGTTCTTGATGTTGAATTTATTGAACTGTGTGTCATGGTAACATTTTGGCTATGGTGTTCTGTATCCTGACACCTGCTAGAGGATGTAATCCAATCTATGCCATGTTTTCCCAAAATTCCTGTATCCTCATGTCCGTGTCATCTTATGTCACCCTGTCATGCTTATATCAGATATTTACCATGAATCATTAAAACTGTGAAACATCTCCCAGTGCAAAACCTGACGGATTATAAAGAGACCCTCACCAGCTGCTCCACTTCCTGCCTGAGTGTTTTATACTCCACTGACTCCTGATCCTCCAGTGAGTCATTATAAATCCGGTTCGTGATTCTGAGGTCCAGGATGAGTTTAGCTTTAGCGTGTGCAGTCGTGACGGCTGTGTTTTGTGTTAGGGGTTCCACCGCAACAGATCTCACACCTGAATCCCAGTTTCATAGTTTGTTAATGAAACGTTAGAATGCAGTTATTTTGCATTGCAGCCAAGATTTCAGCATTTTCAATATGTTTTTGATTTAAAATTTTAAACCAGGCACTTCTTTTACTGCGTGATTACTTAAGCAAATTTTAAAAACTACAACAAAACGTAGAAAGTTTACTATCAAATATTCTGTAAACAGAATAAAATTAGGTCACTTTTTTTTAACTGTGCCACTAAATTTGTGATGCAACAATTAAATAGTGGCATGTGCTAAAAATAAGCAAAATAAGCATAAAATTCTAAAATTAGTGTTGAGGCATAAAGTTAATTAAAACAAAGTTCACTTTTACTCCTCCTTTCACATGCATCTTACAGAATCACTTTATTGCTAATTAAACAAAGGAAGGATGAAGTAAATTTAATGCACTTCATGTTTTACATTTTTTTAAATATTGCTGCTCACCCATGAAAAGGAGAAACCAACCCAGAACTCGGCTGGTGGAGGTTCTTGAGATAATCATCATCTCTGAAGAATAATCCTGTGTGTTCTCTGCCAGAACTCTGAGTCCAGCTCCTGCTCAGAAGAAAGTGCCTCTTTATCAGCCCGAACAGTCTCTCATTGTTTCAGCACCTGAGCAGGTACTGCACTCCAGTGGGCGGAGCTAAAGTGCTTCCCTTTTCTCCAATGTTTGTTTCTGAAGGAGATAAAACAATAATGAAAAACATTCCAGAGAAAAACAAACTCACGCACGAGATCTCTCTGATGTTTCTCACAGACAGCAATGAGATTAAATGGAGACTTTCTCTGATCTTTCTCCTGATGTCTCATGTATCTAAAGAGTTTCAGACAAGATCTTAACAATGTCTCACACTGCTCTCAGATTTGCCAGTCTGAGATTTCAATGAACTCAATAGTTTCTCATTAAATTCTTCCAGGAGCAAATTATTTGAGCTATGCTTTCTGTTTTACTTTTATCTTTGTACACTTACTGTACGTCAGCAATTGTCTCTTCTTTTGATATCGTGAATTTTAGAAGAAACAAATTCAGTTTCATTAGTACTGAAATGAAACATAACTGAGAACTCCATTAAGACTCCTGAGCAATACAAGAGCCACTTCAAACAGTAAAATGAACTTTAGGATATTTTTACATTAAAGTGTTTGAAAAGGAAAATTTAATCTGAATCTGGTTTATTTAAAGAGAGAGATAAAATAGACACTGTATTTGTAAAATCTTCAGGTTTTCGTTAGTTTAGATACATTTGTAGCTCTGCAGCGCCAACTGCCGGCAGAAACACACACTGAGCTCTGAGCTCTTACTATCAGTGATGTTTGTGATGAACTGTGATGTTTCTGATACAGCTTGCAACATTCAGCACATGTATTCAGCAAATGTGATAGACAGCGTTTAGTATGTATTTATCAGTAGATGTATTTCGAGTACATTTAATAAGTTTTGCAAAGATGCAAATCTGTCACGTACCTGCTAAATAACTAATTTTTGTTGATTTTTAAGTAAAAAAAAGGTACAGATAAGGTTAATATAAGGCTGCACATAGTAAATATTAATGAGTAAATATTAAACAAGAGGCTGGCAACGCCCATTTTGCTCCATGTTTCCAAACAGTATAATAAATAAGGAAGTAATTATTATATAAACACATTATTCTGTAATATCTTTGAAACATAACTGATAAGCAATGTGTAAAGATTCAATTTCTGTGCCAAAGTGATGCAAGATGACGTCACACGTGAAATGAACCGTGTCGTCAGCTGTGACGTCAGCCACCGATGTATTTCCCACTGGCTGCAGCAGGGGGCGTCTCTCCCCTTCTAAACATTAAACAGTCAAACTCTTTCAAACTCTGGACATATGTATGCCATCATCCTTTATACAAACCTGACCAGTGTTTCGTCCTGGTCAGAGGTGTGTCAGCTCAGTGAGATTGTTATTCTCTTGAGGTTTCAGTGTTTGTGTGTGTCTGTATTTTGGGCTGTTGGTTTTTCCAGGGTTTCAGTGAAGTCGCCCTGAAACATTAGTGACTGCCCTGAATTTAACCTTTTGTGTGTTTTTTTTATTTAAACACACTTTTAAGGCTTCTCTAGTGTTCTTGTAAGCTTTTTAAATTGCTTTAATTGTTATAAAATGCATTATAAGTAAAACTGCTTATTTGTTTATTGCTAATATTTTTTCATTTATTTCTTCATCTTTGAACTTTAACATTTTACAAACCATAAACTTATTTTGTCTTGTCGGACAGGATGTGAATGACTGAGTTGATTACATCACTGTCTTAAATGACTAAAAAAAAGGTGCAAAAATAAATGGAATTTTTATCCATCTACAGTATTTTCTGAAGTCAATATCAGAAAATAATGTTTTAAATTATTCAGATTATTCTGATTATATATACATGATGCATGTGATGCATGTAAACTTCTTAAAAGCTTAACCAGAATATAGATTTAATTGGAAAATGATCCAAATGTTCAGGAGAGAAAAGGCACAGGGTTCAGATTTTTCCTTCTGTCCTGCAGCCTGTTAGTGGAACAGTTTCAGAGAACCTAAATGTTCCAACATCACCACATCCTGAAGAACAGATTTATTCCAGAAAGCTTTTTGTCATCGTCCATGAAATATTATTATGTAAATGGGAACACACAAAGTGGTTACATATGGGAGTTATTGAGATTCAGAAGATGTGCTCCAGATAAACAGAAGACTGCTGTAGTAACTGTCAGGAGAAGATGGGATGGGGGCTCATGTCCTGAACACGAATGTGTTGGATGTGTCTCCTGAGACTCTGGAGATGATGTCATCATGTGTGCATGCAGTTTTGGCTAATGAACTCTTGGCATCTGCTTGCGATAGAGAGTCGCAACACATGCAGCTGATCGTGCAGAAAAGATCTCATCTCTCCTCAGTAACACACCCAACAAGAGCTTGTTTATAAAACATCTGATTTACATACATGTATGTTTTACTATAAACAGCTGCTCTTTCAGATGAGGGGTGCACTTACATATATATATATAAGATCTATATGTAACCCATACCCAGCTAACAATTTTAGGTTGTAAAAACATTTCTTTAACATTCCCATTAAGTAACAAACATTTTGAAAGTGTTAGGAATATTAAAAATGTCCAGTTTTTTAGACATTGTATTCACATTGTTGCTTGGTTTTACCAACGTTATACAAACATTTTTCAGTTCTGTAACTTTTAAAAACATTCCACAAACTGCTTACGTATAATGGTTTTGTATATTATATATAACGTTAAAAACCTTCTGAGAACCTTCCCCGTTAGCTTTTTAGAGATCTTTTAGGGTTCTTTATTGGTGCATTATTAATATTCATTACTCATTGTGCTTGGGAAAAATATGGTTGGGAACTTTCTGTAACAATTATAATAGTATAGTAATCGTCCTGCTCCAAAGTGCACAACATCCATTTAAAAAAGTGTTGTTTTAGGTCTGAATCATCTGTTGGGTTCGACGTCAGATTAAAGGGATTTGGGGACTTTTATTTTGCAGAATTGTTTCTCCTGTGGAAAGAAAGATGGCGGCGCCCTGTGAGCTGTTCTGCTGGAAGGCGGGTTTGGGTTTACCGTCAGTAAATACAGACTGTCTCATTGTTCTGGTGAGTTGTCATGATTCATTTAAATAAAAGTTTAAATGAGTTGTGTTTTGTTCATGTGCTTGTGTTTATACAGAGGCTTGTTTCGGTACCGAGTTGGTCACTTACAAAAACTTTAACATGGTACATGATTAGATGTGATGATCTGAAATTTATATCATGATGTTGAATTATTACTGTTTTTGTGTGACGTGATTTAAATGGTGCATGTAAAAACATTTGCACTTTATGATAGTTTGACGTTTGTTGTGGGTTTTATTAGTAATGATTTATAAAATGCATGTAAAAACATTTGCACTTTATGATAGTTTGACGTTTCTAGTGGTTTTGTAAATAATGATTCTGATATAATACTGCAGAACTCTGATGTTTGTTTTGTTTTTCATCTGTTATATGAACCTCAGCATGTTTGCTTTAGTCACTGTGAGTTTTGAATGACGGTCTGAATATCTCATTATATTTTGTCTTTTGGTGTTATAACATGTACAGTACTGCACATAAGACTTAGATACATTAGATGCTTTGCCAAAAAACTAAATGTTTTTAAGATTGATTTTAAGAAGTGTGATTTGAGAAAGAGACACAATTAAACATCTTTAAAACAATCTATCTAAAAACTGTGAAGTATTTAATGTGCTCAAGACCTTGGTGCAGTACTTATATCTTTTTTATTTATGTATTTTTATTAATGGCTTAAAGGAGTAATTGTTTTTTAATCCATAGAAACTATTTTTAAAACAGCTAAGTTTTTAAGTAGCTAAGGGTTTAATGAAAGTGCTTTTCAAAGAGGTCACGCCCCCTGTCTTCCATTGGTCAGAAAAACAGATAGACTAAACTCATGTCATTGATTTATTTTAGAATGAAGATGCTTATCATCAGATATTTGGTTGTTAATCGTGTGGAACATATTTCCTCTGTTCCTCTGCTGTACTGCACTAAACCACCTCATGTTAAGTTAACATCAGTCTTATCTCCAGCCTTCTGCCCTGGAAACTGAATTCAGATGTTGTTGTTTCTAAGCAACAGAGGATGTCGGTGGTCTTAAAGAACTGAAATCGTGTGTTAAAGTGATTAGGTTACATCAGTGCTGTGTGTTTTGGACTCTGAGTGTGTTTCCAGGTTGCTGGCGGTTGGGTTTAATTCTCGTGTGTTTCTGAAAATGTTAAATTCATTCAGAATTTTCCAGATTATCTCACTCCACTGAAAACGATTGAGATGCATTAAACGATTACAGATTTATTCCCCATCATTGTGATTTTGGCAGCTGAGCAGGAAATTTCTGAAATTATTTTTTTTTATTCAAACAGTGGAAAATATTTGATAAGATTTGATCTGTTAGGGGGTTTTAGAAGTGTTTTTAATGTTTCATTAAAAGAGCGGTTATGATTTTTCTGCTGTTTTGTTGTATATGCTTCAGTTTTAATGTATGTATGCTTAAGTTCAGTGTGTACATTGTGTGTGTTGTGTGCATGTTTCCTGATAAATGCAACTGTGGTCTCAGTTTATAATGACACTTGTTTGTATTGTGAATGTAGCATCATACAAACATGATTGGTTACTAATGTTGGTGTAGAAATATCCTATAGAATAGGATAGAATAGAATAAAATACTTTATTGTTACTGTACAGCTGGGCATTGAAAGTTTGGCTCTCATTTGGCTCTTTCTATGTGAATAATTTAATTGTCAAAAATGTGATTCATTTATTGTAAATCTTTGTGAAGTGGAAAAATTAGTAAGTGCATAATTTAAATGTTAGTACAAATGAGACTTACTTTAATGTGAGAGCATTTGTTATATTGGCAAATGCTTTTATCCTAAACAACTTTTTATATCAGTGTTATGTATTTTATCAATGTGTGTATTGCACATAACATAACTACAGTTAAAACTCCTCCACTAACATTTATTTATTTATGAATGAACCTCTGCTGTACAACTCGCTTTTCTTAACGGCAGAGAAGTGATTGGATGCAAAGTTGGGCAGGGGCGGGGCTTAATGATCAGAACAGCCAGTCATCATCTGTGTAAGAATCTAATTATTACCATCTGCGCTCTCACCAGCCGCTCTTTCATCCGTGGCCTAATTTCAGAGTGTTTATTTGTACAGCAGGACTCTGATGGGTTCTTTTCTTTTAGTGAACTGTAAATTGTAAGTTGGCAAAGTTTCTTCAGTCAGTTCTGTGTTTCCTCCTTGTGTTTGTTTTGGATTGTACCGGGTTTTCACATACGTAAGAGTTTTATTTCCAAACTTGATCCTCTTCACTTTACGAGCTGCAGTTAAGGATTGTGGGGGAATCAGTCCAGTAATAAATGTGAGGCGGTGATGTCAGCCTCTGAAGCGGGAAAAGGTGGAAAATCTCGTTTCTCCGGCTCTTTCCACTTACAGTCAGAGAGTTTCAGAGTCCTGTGGGTGCTGCTAACCTAGTTGTACAGGAGTAGGTCACCCAAAATTAAAATTCAGTCACGTTGTTCCAAACTTGTATTTTGTTGTTTCCTTTCTTGAAACAGAAAAAGTTTTAGACATCTGTTTAGTTATTTTCAGTACAAGGATAATTTACAATAATTGAAAAGCTCAGAAAACGTAAATAAATAAATATATGAAACACTATTATAGCTGCAATGTGTAACTTTTGCCTCTCTACCACCATCTCTGTTCAAACATAAAATTGCAGGTTGTGGAAATATTTTCTTAACGTGTCACAAGTTTATAAATCATTATGTTGTGAATCTGCATAATGTAATGAACAAAAACAAAAGTTAACAAAAAAGTTATACATTTCAGCTTTAGTCTGTACAGTTGTGTATATATTACAATGTTTCTAATATCTATGTGTGAGATATGTGTGAATGGTCACTTTTAGAGCTGAACAGCTGGTCACATCTTTTCTTTTGTGGGTCCTTTCATGAATGAGTGTTGTGACTGTCTTCCCTATAGTAATGCATATTTGAGTAAAATGGCTTCTGCCTTAATTCTCAAAAAATGTAGGGTGGCACTTTCATTCTTCAGAAATTGATTGGATTGTTGGAAGCTGGATGGACAGAAACTGCCTGTTCATTGGACAGTCAATATAGCTCCGCCCTCAGGGACAGACAGACATCATCAAGAGATGAGAGTCATTTTGAGGTGGAGGGGAGCTGCATGTGTTTGATTAAAGATTACGAGGTTATTTAAAAAATAACGACATGCGCAAATAAAATATTTTATAACAACACTGCAATATTTCATAGAACATAAGAACAGTATCTTTTGATTGACTCAGAGTCTAAAGAAAACAGCTCGGGGCCTTTTACCTCAGTTATGAGTGTGTTGTAAGATGTTTTCAATGGAAAGAATCTTTTGAGGGACGTGCAGATGTTCTCAGACAGGTGTGAAGCACTGAATCTGTCAGCTGTCTGCTGGATGTGTCGTAACGTGAAGTTATGTCCCTCTGTATCGGATCTGATCATAAAACAAGGCATGCGATCCTAAACTTCTGTTTACTGCTCGTGTTACTGTTGTTTCAGGTTGTGTTGTAGCTTTTTAGTTTTTTGAGGTTTTAACTGTAATATTTACTCTCCTCAGAGGATGTGATGTGACCTCATTAATCTGGAAACAAACTCTGTTTTCACGTTTCATAATAATGAGTGAAAGAAAACAGCTGTTTCTGTGTTCATGTGCAAGATTTTGGCAGGATTTCACACTGTTTTCTGATCTGAATGTTTTTCAGCGTAACTGATTCCTGCTGGAATCACAGCATTTACATTTATGTGTTTTGCAGACACTTTAATCTGAAATGACTTTTAACATTTAGCATTTAACATACATTCTTTATCATCCCCGAGAATCGAACCTTCAACCTTTGCCCTGCTAATGTTGTACTCTACCAACTGAGCTACAGGAACACAATGTGAAATAAAAACATATAAGATAAGAGCTCAGAATGACACCATTAAATCGGAGGCGAGTGCAAGATACACACAGAATTCAGTCCATTCAGAACATTTGTTTGCAGTGCAGTCAGGTTCTGAGTTTGCTGTGGGCTGTTGTCTCCTTCAACAGGCCTCAGTTCATTAGCAGTTGTGTCTCCCTGTGTTTTTACTTAAAATTCTGAATGACTTGGGCAGAATCTTGAGGTTTAAACCAGATTAAGCAGAACTGATAATTGTTCTGATAATGTCTGTTATGTAAAATTCCAGGCGTACGCTCGTTTCGCCGGAGCGCCGCTCAAAATTCACCAGATCTCCAATCCCTGGAGAAGCCCCACAGGTAAGCAGTTCCAGACTGAACCTTCTGTGTTTGTTAAAGAGGACTGTTCTGCCGCATCTGTTATTTAAACATGCCGATCTTTTCCTCTTTCCTGCAGTGCTACTGATAACTTGAGTCTGTGTGTGTGTGTGTTCTTTTGCTCTGTTTTTCCACACTCTGCTCTGTCTCTGTTATCTTCATTTTCTCCTGATTCTTGAGTTCTTTCAAAGTTCCTCCAAACTGAAGATTAAGTTTGTAATTTCTATGAACTCAATCGGATGAAAGAAAGGTTCTTCACCGCTTGTGTTCTCTTCACTGAAGGTTCTCTTCCAGCTCTCAGGACCAGAGATGAAGGCAGCTGCTCTCAACCCAGTCAGATCATCATTCAGTTGAGGAAACAGGTGATCATCTCTTACCCACGATGCACCTCACCTGCCTCACTGATGTTGGCATAAAGTTTGGCTGAGGTTCAGATTTTATGAGGTCACAGGAGCATAAGGACATAGGAACTTTGGTTTTGTTGTTTAGGTTCATTTGTTTAACAAGAAAAGTCCTAAATTACACACCAGATTGAGATCCAGAGATGATGATGTCAGGATGATGATGTCGGGATGATGTAATAGTTTAAATGTTGCACTGTATGTTTGTGTAATAAAGGCACATTTGTTTCAGCTTTGAATGGGATGTCACGTGGATATAATTACAACCCTTCCTGCAGACACAAGTTTATTATGTCGTCTTCTACACAGTAGTTAAGATGCTTTACCCGGAACTGTTTATGAATCCTGTCTCAGATTTATTTTGCTGTCAGGAGTTGCTGTCTGAGATGGATGTTTGTGTTTCAGAAATACAACGCAGACTACGATCTGTCGGCCAAAGAGGGAGCAGACACGCTGGCCTTCATCTCTCTGCTGGAGGAGAGACTTTTACCCGCGCTGGTGAGACTTCAGAAACTGAAGAGGGAAGTTTTAAGAGTTCAAGCGCATGATCAAACTCTCTCCTGGTCTCTCAGATCTACACCTTGTGGATCGATCCGAAGAACTACGTGGAGGTGACGCGGCGCTGGCACGCAGAGAACGTCTCCTTCCCCTTCAACTTCTTCCTGCCGGGCCGCATGCGGAACAGACAGCTGGAGAGACTCCGTCTCATCCGGGGAAACGGAGCGCTGGAGGCGGGAGGAGAGGTGGAAAAAGAGGTGAGACAAATCTCCTCACCAACATAGTAAAATATCACGATAACCAACTGGTGAGGACTTTCTTTCTTTGTCTCTCTCTCTCTTTCTCATTCATTCATTCTCTCTTTCTCTCCAGCTTTATCGTGATGCTCTGGAATGCCTCAATCTTCTCTCTCAACGTCTGGGATCAAACAGATTTTTCTTTGGAGATTCGTAAGTCCTACATTTAACAGAATAAAACTGTATGAAGGTGTTGCTGTGTTTGAGAGTCTCTGGTGATGGTGGGTGAAGTTTCATCTGATGTCTGTGTGTTTTCTGAAGACCCTCTTCTCTGGACGCTTATGTCTTCGGTCATCTAGCTCCAATTATTAAGATCCAGCTGCCCAACTGCCGACTGCAACATCATTTAAAAAATCTGGACAACTTGAACACATTTTGCAGTAATATTCTGAGCCTGTATTTCCCCAGCGACAGCACTGGTGAGCAGCTAATCTTCAATGCAGCATGTTGTTTTGTAACCGTATAAAAGCTCAGCATGTCATCCATTTACGTTGAATAGTTACATTTTAACTATTTAAACTATTAAACTATTCAGGAACGCACTGTAGGAGCATTTTTGCCCGACAGTTTAAATATCAGGGCTAAACTGTCCCTGATAGGCTGTTGAAACTGGGTTAAAAATTGAACAAAAATCAGATCAGTGTTCAACACAATCTCCTTATTTTGATTGATTTAAGCTGGTCTCATTTCCCAGTTATGTCAGTTTAACTTAATTTGTCTTAAACATGCATAATAAAAAAATTATGTTATTTTATGTTAAATTATGTTAATTATAAATAAAGTCACCTGCAATTTCATGTTTCAAACAGAGATGGCAGTAGAGAGGAGAAAGTTACAGTTTGCAGTTTTAGGATTGTTTATCTGTCTGTGAAATAAGGGAAGGTTTTGGGTTCTGATGATGTTCTCTGTATGTGTACAGAGGGAACCGGTCGTCCGGTTTCCAGCCCGCAGCAGAAAAGCGACTTTGACCACGAGCCGTGCAAAAGACGCAAGCAGCTGCTGTCGGTGCTGGTTGCCGTGGCAGCGATGTTGAGCTATGCTCTCCTCACTGGCATAGTTGCTATTCAGCACGTGCAAGAGGAGGAGCCTGGAGGCCACGCCTCACTCCAAGACCACGCCCACATCGAGGAAGATGAGGAGTAAATGAATGAAAGTAGGGCTTTACTATTAGTTAAACTGAGATGGTCAGTTCTTTAAAGAGAAGAAACTCATCTGTGGAATAATACCTTCTTGTCGCTTTATATTTCATTTCTTTCTTTCTGTGAGCTTTAACTGCATGATAATCTTCCATCTTATGTTTAGACTTCTTGGTTTATTTTTTTTTTAAAGCCTGTTGACTTTGATCATGTAAGGTTAATTTTTATACCAAAAAATGAAACGCTATTTTTTGTGAAATTTAAAACAAGTTCATAGTAAAGCACTTAAAGTTAAGAGTTCAGCACTTGTTATAACCAACATTCACCATATGGACCACAAATGAGTTTTTGTTGCCTTTTGCTCTTTGTTTTGAAGCCGAGACGTTTTTTCCGCTGCTTTTACACAGTTTATTTGCTGCCTTTATAAATCACTTTTTATGCTTTTCTGTCAGTCTTCAGCTGTTATACTTAAAACAAAAAAACTTAGAAATGTGATGCAACCTATTAGAGGAAATCAAGCCCTTGTCTTAAAGATTTACATCATTCCAAATGTGTGGAAACATCATTTCTCTGTGCAACATGAATTATGTGTGAACAGTCATGTGACCAATGACAAACAAAATCATTTACCTTAAACTTTGTACGACACTTTCTTAACGTAAAAAATACTTTTAGATGAGGCATAACCTTTCAGAATTGAAAATTATTGTTGAGTAAAAACTGTTTAAAAACTTGCAACTAATGCAGATTTTTGAGCAGCCAGTAACATATTATTAAAGCCAAAAGATGCTGTTTGAAAGTGGAGGACAAACCACACAACTGGCTTATTAAAGTGAATTATCTTTCCGTGAGTTTCCATGACAATTCTGAAAGCAAAACAAAATAAGTTTGCCATCTTAAAAGAGTGACGTTTATGAGACAGAAATAACACATCATCACTGAATTAAGATGGGTGATTAATAATCAGGGATCGTTGTAATGTTTTGTGATAAAGTTAATATTTTCGTTACACTTAAATGCTGATATGTGTATATTTGTACGAACATCATTCACTCTTGTATGTTTATGTTCTTGTCTTTGGCTGTTATGGGCTGTAACATTTATTGTTAATGGATGTCTATTTTCATAATGTAAAGGGAAATAAACAGTCCTGAGTAATCCTGATTCTGTGTTGGCAAGTGTGTGTGGGTTTATTTAACCATATGTTGGGGACAAATTTGTACCTAAAAGTGCTCTGTTAGGGTTAGAGTGTAGGTTAGGTTATATTGTTTATAACTAGCTGTGTATGAAACCAATATCTATGGAATATAGATGGATATGTAAATGTGTGTGTGAAGTGGAGGTTGTAAAAGTGAAAGTTATTCTCTTTAAGATACTGTTTACCTGCCGTCTGTGTTTTAGTGTATTGAGGCCCTGGAGACACACAGCTGTGTGTTACAGCACCAGACTGGAATCTCTGGCTCCTGTTCGTATCTGGGTTTGTTTCCGTGTATTTGTGTGGAAACAGTGAAACCCCCACCGCCAGGTTGAGAGCAATCAGGGGCTCCCCACAGCCACACGACAGAGTTTAATGACCCCCAGAAATCGTCTGGGAAAGAATTTCTGTTCGAGAAGGAAAAATGCTTGGACCGCCTTCTTGTTCACTTACCACACAGTTATTCAAAATGGGGAAATGAAGGGGGGCTGTTCTGCTCGGATCTGTGTCGGGGATCAAACGAGTTCTGGTTTTGTTCAGGGTGTAAAAGTTTGATTCGTGACTCAGAATTAAACAATTTGTGAACGCTTCACTAAAAACTCAGATTTTCCCTTCTGGGAAGACAGCTGGTTAACAAGCCTCTTATTTTAAGCAAACTCTCACATTTAGATGTTGTGCAAACGTTTTTCTGTTGCAGGGTCCAGCATGACGGCACTGCTCCCCTGACACCTGCTGTTAAAAGCTGTTTCTAAGGAAACTCAGAGGTAATGAAAAATAAACACGTCTCCAGAACTGACTGCTGGGACTGGACACTGAAACTCAACAGAATTCTTTGCTTTAAAACATCTCATGCCATTTCTTTTATTATGCCAATAGCGTTTCCATCCAAACTGGCACAAATCCGGAGCGGAAACCGAAATTCCAAACTTCAGTATGAACAGACAGTCGCACCCATTTGTGTCATTTGTTTGTCACTTTTTAATGCTAACAAAAATTAACGCTAACATGGTATAACTCTGAGATTACCATGGAAATAACATAATATATGAATACCATTGTATTTAGGGTAATAATATTTGTCAATCTCATAGTATTGCCATCTGATAACATTAAAAGGAAAGTTGCAAAGTTTGTCACAAAAGTTTTTATT
>JAZGTK010011013.1:0-15956 GCA_036877625.1 Ambastaia sidthimunki | reverse complement strand
ACACACACACACACACACACACAGGTTAGAAACAACAGGAAGGTTATGTTCACTGCTGTTCTGTGTCTGATGACGGTACTTCAGTCCTGTAGTAAAGAGACTTAATAAACCCAAAACCACAAATATTTTACACACTAAACCACTGAAGTAAACTGGGGTTATTAGTCTTGTGAGTGTAAACCATCAATGTATTTGATCAGGGTTACATATTGTTTTTCATTTCTGTGGGTGAACATCATTACATGTATAAGCTCTGAATGACCTTTGATAATATGTGAAACCATTGTGCATATATTCTACACAATTACACAAGCTAACAATAATTCAACTAATAGGTTATACTAGATAATCAAAACGTAGATGTTTAAAGAAATCAAAGCCTCTGGTGGAACGTTACCTGACGCAGGTTGCGGGACACACGGACGACGTGCCAGGTGTTGTCATTGAACTTGCCATCGGACGGCTCCACCAGAGCCTCGAAGGCCCCTGAGCCCAGATTGATGACCAGACACACGGCCCCGCTCTTCAGAGACAGGTTGACGTAATCAGCTGACTTTCCGGTGTGGAGCAGCAGCCCATTTCGCTGCAGAGTCCGGAAGGACAGCGTGATCTCATCTGTGCTGCTCTGGATGGGCTTCTGGGACAGATCATAGCTGAAGAACTCATTACCCTTGAATGTGGCCACTGACTCCACTCGGCCTTGTTGAGGAGATGGAAAAAAGTCAGGAAAAGGTGGTCAGATACGGGATCAGATGGATGCGGATCAGTGGTGTGAGCTGGAATTGAGTTGAATTGAGTGTTTATCTCGACACTACTCAGCTGAAGCTCATTGTGTCGTGTGCTCTCATTGTGTTGGTGCAGGAATAACAGACTGTGTATCAATTACAAATCCTTCTGTTTTCCGACATCACTCGCAATTTTATTGACTGTTGCTCATTGCTGTTTCTCTCTCTCATCTGTGAGAATTTACATTTGTCTCATAATTGTGAAATTATTAGCGTTTAGCGTTGTTGCGTGCTGTGAGCCGTCTATAATCCAGAGGCTGTTGTTTCAGACCTACAACATTAAATGAGCTTCAGTGTCGTAGTGTGCCAAGATTTCTTACTAGCATTTTATAAGCTGTCCAAAACCCAACCAAGCATGTGAGCATGCAAACAGAAAACTAATGAAAAGACAATGCATATAAAAACACAAATACATGCTGGTTATCAACTACAAAACAAAGAGCTGAGGCAAGAGCTAAGAGTTAATAAAAGATTTACTGGTTTAAATGAAACATAAAGGAAATAAAACATGAAAAGTAAAAGACATCTGCAGACATGAATCACTCTGCATGTCTTATGACATACACCACAGAAACCCACATCCCACTTCAACACCCTTCATTTTAACTCTATCATACATCTTTCTTCATGCTCGTGTAGACGTACCACAGAGGTGAGTGATGTCACACATGCAAATGAGTGCAATCTCCCTGTGCACCAATCACAGCAGCTAATCGTGATGAACATTTGTGTGTAAAGCTCTTAAAGTGTGCAATAAAACAAGCTGAAAATATATCTTTCTGAATTTAAGGTTGTTAAATATCATCACTTTGAAATTTCTTTAAATCTTTAAATACATCACCGATTCTTAACATGTTTGGGTGCAATTTCCTGCTACTTCTGTTTTCTCAAAAAAAAAGTGTTTTTACATTCTCAATATGTGTCAACAGCACTGACACGACAGCACGTGACAAAAACAACAAACAGCGTCAAACGATTGTCATAACCTAAAAAACGTAACAAATCAGTATTTTTCATAGTAAGATTTTCTAATATTTTCTGTCTAAAAAATTCACAAATCCACTGAACGGTAAAACTCTGTAGAATTGTATAAATGAATCCAGTTTTAAAGAGAGTTGTGATTAAAACACAGAAACTACATTCTGTTCTGCAGGCATCAAACCATCATCATCATCACATGAGCAGATTTCACAGGAAAGATTCTCATGATAACAGAGAACATCTTTATCTGTTGAACCTGTGCAGTTATTTCTGTTCAGATGTTTTGCTGCTGCTTGCAGTTAAAAAAACTGGAAACTGGAATAGCGACGAACACACACACACAGAGAATGAAAATCACAGCCCATCTGCAGACATGTAATCTTAACGTGTCGACAAAGACATTTCTAAAAATCAATGGTGAGGCTTTCTCCACGAGTGTGTGTGTGTGTCTGAGCTGGCAGGTGTGTGTGGTTGTCATCGCTGCAGAGAGATTTCACGACTGGCAGAGAAACTGAGAAAAAAAACACAATCTTTTCAGAGCGTCGGGGGGTGAACGCAATTTCTGCTCACACAAAACAGAAGCGATCGCTGCTTTACCTGCTACACACAATCTCAATACAGTCATGATCAATGCTTCATGACTGCTGTAACACAACAGCCACATCACACAGCTTGTGTAATTGTGTAGAATAGATGCACAAAGCTTTCACATATTATATGTGATTTTAAACACAACACAACAGATGTAAGAGCAACAGAAGTTATTAAAGCTCTCAACACTTGCTGCTTACTCTCAAAAACAACTGAAAAACAACCGCAGCAACAGAGAAAGTGACTGCAGACGTGAATGAAGAGGCTCTGAACATCCAGCAGCTACGAGAACATGCAGCTGAACACTGCCAGCAGCCATGAATGATGAAGAAACCATTCCTACCTGATTCTGCATCACCTGAGGAAAAACGTCAAACGTACAACGTGAGACAGAACTGCAGAACTTCATTAACAGATAAAAAACTCATTTCATCTAGTCACACTTTTGGTCCTCATAGAAAGTACGTTTTTAATATCTTGAGACAAAATGTCTTGCATATTGATTTAAAACATAATAACAGGCAGTTACAATCAGGAGACAGAAAAATTGAGGTTGAGTTAAAAATATAGACATTAAATCATGCTGGGCTGCACGTGTTTTTCATCTGTCATAAATGAAGAAAAATAAACATATTTGCAGTATATAACTGTATAAATACTGGTGCACAGACACAGCCTACAGTTCAGAAAAGCTCTATTAGTGAACACTGAAATATGACTCACATACAACATCACTCACACTGAAGAATTCATTTAGTTCTGTTTGCAAACTATGAATGTAAAAGTGTTTCCAGAGACAGAAACAGAAGCTGCAGAATTGTGAAGAGCTGATTTCTGAGCAGTGATGAGAAGAATCACGCAAACACATCTAGAAGTCTATGACCAATATTTCAAACCATCTGAGGAGACGCAGACTGAACTAAATCAATAATTCCTCCTCAAGTTCTCCTCTGCTCCTGAATTATTTCAATCCAAACGACCAAATCTGATACATTTTATTTCAACGCATATTTCGATCCTATTATAACTTATTTTCACTATTAATAAATGAAAAGCTGCAGTTGTACTTGTGTCTCTGTAGTAGATATTTCTGTCAACAATGGCAGATCAAAACTGGCATCAAAAAGGGAAGAAAAAATAGCTAAACACAACCACTAGCTAACAAATATAATTATTTTGAAATAAAAGCTCTAATGAAAGTGGTCACATGCCCGTCTCTCTGTGTGCTGAACTACAAATGTTTGGACTGAAGGGGTGAGAACTCATCACAACGTGTCTAGAATTGAATCAAAACGGGATTAAAGCGAAATGACTTTAGCAGGAAATGTCAACAGCGCTGGAAAACACGATCACTGTTTACTCAAACATTTCCTCCAGTTCTCAGCTTCTGCTCAACTCCAGTTCTGACTGAACAGGAGCATTGAATAAAGTTACATCAGTTTCCTGCAGAGAAGCTTCAGGTGCTGTGAAAGAAACGCTGTGAAAATTATCTTTGAGTTGATCTCAGAAACATGATGTGATGATGTGTCATCTCTTCATTTATCAAAAAGTATTAGTAAATTATTCATTTCAAGTAAAATAATACCGCTGGGATAATTTCTTTAATACCAAAGAATAGTAAAGACAAGTAAATAGTTTAATTACTGAAGTGAATATACTGCACATGTTTCTATCTTTGCAGGTTTGATCTGTGAGCACAGAGATGAGAAAAACAAGCCCTCGTCCTTCAGCAGATGTCTGGACTGCATTACTGAACTCCAAAGAGCAAAGCTGGAGAAATGAAGACATCACGCTGGTTCATCTGATACATCTCAGAAAGTTCATACGGGCTGCGAATTTATCCTTCTTTTTAAAGGAACACTTTGCCCTCGTGTCATTCTGAACCTGTGGGCTGTTTTCTGTGGAACACAAAATGTTCTTCACACAATGACACACAGTGACCGATCTGTCAGACAGTGAAAGCTGTGAAAGTCCACATGACTTGTGCATTAAATTCAATGTCTTCAGAAGGCAGGTTTAGTCATAAAATTCTCAGATCAAATATGACACGTGTCTGACATCATGTGGTTTGTATTTAGCATCAGTTTCATCTTTTCTACCTCACTCTCTCGTTTTTAGATAAGATAAGGTAAGATATTCCTGATCTTATTCTTATATTCCTTATCTCCTAGTTTGGGTGAGTTATTTTTGTTTTAATGGTGCAGAAGAAATAAAGTCTACTGAATATTACTACTATCTGGTATCCTGCTAGTAATTAGCGTTAGACATTAGTGGCTAAAAATGAACTAGATCAGTGGAACTTCCCTCACCCGTCCTGTAATGAAACGTCTCTCCTACATCAGAGCCCACAGGGTCTTTTTTCTCAGTTCTCCTCCGTCCTGACCTCAGAAACACTCTAATACTTTGAAATAAGAAGTGCTGAGCAGTTCAAACATAATTATGACACCTCCTTTTGAAAAACAATGTATTTTATGCTGGTTTGAGAATCACATTGTTATCTTAGCAACACACAAACTCGACTGGAATAAAATGAGTCGTGTCTTGTTTTGTTTGTGCTTGTTTTCTATGTAGAGTTCACATCTAAATGAAACAGAACATCTTAATGATGGGTTTTAAATGTGCAAGTTTTCTGATAGAATAATTTTAAATGTATTACAAAGTCACATGAAGTTTAAAAATATATGATAAAGCCACTCATGCTTATTATAAATGTACTATAATCTGAAGAAAGAACAGAGATGGACTTTAATAGACCAGAGAGTCTTTCATGTTGTTGTTTTGATAATAGGGGCCTATAATAATAATGAGCAACATTAACATTACAGTGAGACTGTAAAAATACTGTAAAAATAGTGCAAAAAACAGCATGCATGTAATACTGCATCCATAAATACAGCATCCATACTCCTAAAAATCTTAATCTTAAGTTAAGATGCTGTTATGAGTCCATGTAACCATTTATAAAACATAAAAAAAACACAATGCATTACACCAAATGCTACAATATTACATGATTGCTCACAACAGTTAAAACTTACAGGCACAATGACATTGTGACTTCCTGTGCACAGCTACTAAACACCATATATTATTTTTCCATCTGTTGGATCAAATGACGACGTACACCAGCGAGTGGGTCTGTTAAACGAGTTCTGATGAACACAAACATCCCTGTTTGAGTTTTATGAACCATTTATTAGTAAATCATGCAATTAAATGCTGCGTATCTGTCCATAATCACAAGAATGAATTATGATTGACAGTTCAGTTACAGAATCAAGCCGTCTTCTGTTCTGTATGCAGACGGGGTGGAGGGGGGGTTGGGTGCCGTCTACAATTGATAATAAATACGACTGGCTCACGTATTTATTATACGTATATCACTGGCTCACATGTTTTTTAAATTTCAGGCAGGGCCACACTAGACTACTTCTGAAAATAATCACTGTGCAGTTTTAGCCTGACTGCACTGTCATCCAAGTTTCAAACTGAGCATTATTTGGATCTCACATACACACCCATAATAAAGCTGAAAGAAAATAAAGAATAAAAAGTAGAAAATGCATCACTATTTATTTTATTCGATCAAGCCAAACAGCTAGAATGACATCAGAGCGCTGGCCCTGTGCATTCTGGGTACGGTTTGTGACCGCACGACACCAGGACCAAAACAAACATGTGAGGGAGAGTTTAAGAGTTTTACCTGCTGCTGGAAAGACCGTCTGAGAAGCTTCTTCAGGAGCTGAGCCAGAGGACAGGAGAGACCAACACACAGACAACAGAGAATGAGAGGGTCACACCAACAAATCAATGGAGGAGAAACGGGGCAAAGAAAGCGAGCTCGCTTTTAAATTCAATGAGTCGTGGAAACAAGGGTTAGAGAGAAAAATGGGAGGAAATCAAAAAGAAAATGGGAAAGACCTCATACCTCGGCTCTTTACCGTCAGGTGTGCTAGACCTTGAAGGAAAGAAAGAAAGAGGAGAACAGGAAAAAGCAATAAGAGGGTCATAAAAGACACGGGCGGAAAAGAAAAGCACCGTCACAACGTTTGACTGCAGTTTGTGACAGACATCCTGAGGCAACCACGGATGCCAAATTCAAAGAACCAAACAAATAAATAAAAGTCAAATAAACACACAGTTCTTCAGTGGCTGGGGAGGGGAAGAGGAAGGGGGGAAGAAAAAGCATTTCACTTGAAACAAGCACCAAAAAGACACTTGCTTATGAAAATGCTTTTTCTCTAAATGAAGCACACATCCAGTGTTTGGCAGAAAGCATTAAATCATACACTTCTAAACTACACCAGTAACAACCATAAATGTTGCATTTGAAAGCCACAGTCTCATAAAACAGAACAGAGAGACAGGAAACACTGAGAGCATGTCTCATAAAAGTCAGCGGGGCCCTCAGAAGCTGCTGTAGGTGAACTGATGATCTGTAATAATGAATGACAGCTCTATACCACCTAATGACACACAGAAGCAGAGTTATTGTCCTGCAGACATTATCCTTCACACCGCAGTTTACTTCACCTAATGCAACAGAGCCACGTCAGAAGACTATCACAAATCCAGCTTTTCAAATCCAGACCAGAGCCAACAAAGTCACTGTCAGTCACACAGCTGTCATGGGTGAATATGTACTTATCTGAGAAAAAAAGTTAAAAGCAAAGCTGACTGCAGGTATTTGATCACCAGCTCATTCAGTGTTGATTCACTGCTCATTTAAATTGAAAAAACACACCATGACTCCATTTACACTTTACTTTCTTATTTCTTATTTTAGAGAGTCTGATTACTGTCAGGAATTGTGTTAAATGATCTGAGTGTTCTCTGGTGAACTGAAGTGCATTCAAAACATGTTTAATTGAAAAGCAAGAATATTTCCTCTTAATTTAACAATTCACCTCAGAGGAATTACACGGCAAAACTATTTCCCATTTAAAGAGACAGACAGGATTTAAGCTCTCAAACAGTGATTACAGAGTTCTGACAGCTCCTCGCTGATAACACTGCACTCACAGAGTAACTAGTCATTGTGTAACTAGTCGAGTAACTAGTCATCCCTCCCCCTGTCTGTTTGTCTGTGGTCTTGTGTTATGATGCTCAGAGCATCAGGCCTCTGAAGACAATGCATCATTCATGTGCCTCTCACACTTTTAGACCTTTAAAGAGAAGTTCTTTTATTTATAAATAACCTCATATGCAGGATTACTTCACAACTTGTTCTTTTGCCTCATTCATTCTATTTCTGTCACAAACGCTCATAAAAGCATCTCTCCTGTGATGGTCAGTAGTCAGCTGTCACATCTGTTTCACAGAACGGCTCATGCCACCGTCACTTCTCAAATATAAAACATGAACTACAAACTGGCATGTAATGGAGTGATTAGACATACAGTAAAGAAACACACAGCTTAATTGTTTAAACAAGAGTCAGCACAGAAAAAAGGTTGTTTCCTCAACAGCCTAACACAGCCAGAAATAATCATTAAATATTAACTGATTTCTGTCTCAAACTTCTGATTTGTTTTAATGCTAAGGTTACATTAAGGATTTTTCATTAAACAGTTTCAGTCATGACCAATGAGCAGTTTCTGTCTCATAAACATTCATTTTGCTTTTACTCTTCAATCTGTGAGGGAGACGGTTCGTTCAGCTAGTTTAACAGAAGGACAGATAGTAATGAACAGTGAGAATCCCACCAGTGATGCAGGTTTAGAGGTGAAACAGAGAAAGTGCAGCAGCAGAGATGAGCGATGGACAGAAAGCTGGTGTTTCAGCTGCACGTAAACATTTATTTTCTGTGAATATTAATGCATAACAATTTCCAGAGTGCCGCCTGACGTACACAGACCTGCTGCGGACGCCTGCGTTCAGATGCGGTGGTCCATCTGTGTTGGCATAGCAACAGGCTCCTGTGTCTCCCTTATTATGACGTTATCCACACAACTAACCCACTCCCCTAACTAACACACCTAACTAACCCCCTAACTAACACACCGCTCCTCTTAATCAACTCAGCTGTTTTTCTGCCCTGTTATCATGACGGTTGTGCAAACTCAGATTAACATTAAAGTAAAGTTAGACACTAGAATAAAAGATTATAATATCACCAGTTCAGACCACTGTACACTACACTGCTGATTTCAAGCTCTAATCTCCACACAAACAAGATCAAGATTATAAAACAGCAAATCTGCAGCGACCGCTAATTGACTAACTAATCCTTATCAACTCAATGAAAATCAGCCCATTTAAAATAACAACACACAGAGTGTCAGCCATCACCGGCCTTCAGTAACACCGGCCTTGCAGTGAGACCCTGAGGTAACATTATAAAGAGAAAATGAAATGTCATGACTTTCTCAACCTCGTGTAACTCCAAACCTTTACAAAAGCAGCTCAGTTCTACACAACAACAGTTTATATAGAAATACACCTATAAACCCTTCAAAAAGGACAAAAGCACAACAACAGCTGCAAATATAAGGATGAGCTCTTAACTGCACAACTGCATCAGTGAGCAAAACTCAAGAACCAGGAAAATCTGATTCATCACCAAGCCGCAGAAAAATCTGCTTCATTTGACTCTTTCCAGCGGCTTAAAGATTCTTTAAAATCTCACTTTAGAGTGAAGCCTAAACGTCTTTGTTTCATAAACTATTTGCAATCCGCTCAGAGACAAACTAAAAAGCAACCAGATGTTTTTCTGCTTTTATTTATTAACAGTTTTAATCAGTGTCTGCAGAATAATGCAGTAAATCATGTTCAAACCCAAACATCACAACAAAAAGTCATCATGGTTCTGTTAGAACTGACAGAATTTCAACTGAATATCACTAAAAATGATGATGAATTTAAAGAGTGATGAATTTACTACAGCCCAACTTCAGTCAGTCCACAGAACTGCAGTACAAACTGACAATGCCAAACAGCTGAAGAGACACTACCCACAATGCAACAGCCATCAGCACTCACAGATCTGTGTAGAGAAATCACTCATCTTACCTCCCACAACCTGCTGGAGAGCTGCAAGAGAAAGAAAGAAGAAATCAATTAACAGCACAGACTGTTTATTCATTCACACTGGAACTGTGGAGAAAAATACATGTGCTTGCTGATGAAATTATAATGACAAACCACCGTCACAATATTATTCACTGAGCTTTCAGTTTAAGTAAGTAAAGCTGGTTTAAATGTCAAATCTTACACACTATTATGAATAAATATGAGAAACATTATGCAGCATTATGCAAGAGTCTAAATTCTACTATAAAAATACACAAACACCATAAATATAATTGAACACAAATATGTACCTGCTTGTAAAAGGTATAAAGTAACATTTAATGCATATTCAGGTAGAGTAAAAAAAGAATCTGCATCATTTCAGAGAAAAATGTCACATTTACAGACACATATCTTTATGAATGCTTTAAAAGCAGTTATATTTAAAAACACGTGACATCTTTAGGGACATGTGAAATAAAATACCAGCTTTGAGCAATACAGTAAGAAGTTGTAAATGTTTTTCATTAATACTGAATGAGAGACGTTTACTGCTGCTCTGAGACATGATTAAACTTTATGAATCACTTGAGTCATCAATCAGCTCACAGACTGAATGTCATTAACTACAGAAGATTTCTTACAGAAGATGAATAAGAGTTTAGAGGGATTCAACTCTTACCAGCTCTGTTCCAAAACCTAGTGAGCTGTCTGTCTGCCTACTACCTGTGATGCCTTAAAATACATCATAATTAGCCAACAGGGTTTTAAACGAACATATGACAAACAAAAACCATTAATATGAGGCACAGGTCCAGCCAGTAAGGGTGTGATGCTCTCACTCTTTTCTTATCTCCAACCAACAAAGTAAGAGACGCTATAATAAGATAGTGTGAATACAAATAATTCAGTGAGGAGAGAAACATCTAGGTGTATAAGTACAGGAAAAACAGATAAGCAGAGTTATTTCAGTCAGATGAGATTACATGACACACTCAACAACTGTTGCTAACATCAAACACAACACACACTACAGTCAAGAACTGCCACAGCTAAAACATAAACTGGTTTTCAAACGCTTCATTCACATTACTGCACTGATATGTTGCATGGCAACATGAAGCTCATAATAAACTTCAAGTTCTTCGAAAGACCAAAAGGACAGACGCTAAACTGACAAACTGTGAACCATAAGACAGACCCGGGCGAGCAGGAGAAGTCTTGAGTGTGAAATAATGGAGTCATGGAGGAAGTCAAAGATTTGAGCGGAGTTGAGATGTTCTGATAATGATGGGTGAGTCAGATCATCACTACTGTTGTGATAATGAGAAATAAAGCTGCTGTTTTCAGTTGTTAAAGGTGAAAGGCAGCAATACTCTCTCTACAACAATAATGACAACATGTCTATAATCTATTCAAAACACCATCCAGAGAGACGAACCTTACGTTCAATTTAACCAAAATCTTTACAAACACTGTTTCTACTAAATTAAACCTGATCTGAAGGTTTAAAGGTTCAGTAAAGAGCTGCTGTATTTATCAAGAGCTGTATTTATAATGAAGTAAATGGGCGACTATAAAGACATTAGTGCACAATAACAACGTTTGTGTGAAAATCTGAAAGAACAACACAAGCCAGGACAAAAACCCCACAGTGCAAGAAACTGCTGTACTGCCTGAGGCAGTAAATCTCTTAATCACGCTGTGTTTGTGGGAGCTGCAGGTCATGCAGAGCTGTCAGCCGCCGGTATCTCACACGGCCTGTTTCAATCTTTACATGTTCTCAGCTCCTCAAACTGCTCACAGCCACAAAGTCCTGGAGAACCTGGAGAAGGAGAGCTGTAATCTGCCTCTGTTTAGTGGAGTGATGCTCATCCCTCCCTCAATCTGAATTCACTCCTCAGTGTGAACACAACTGTCACACCATCAGCATCTCTGACCTTTGACTTTTACGCTGGTCTAATTTAGACTTGATTATTTTAGCAGCTAAACTGTAACTGAAGAAAGCCGATATCACACATAACGAGGAGCAGAAATAAATGAGCTTCTCAGCTGTGTGTGTCTCTCTCGCTGCATCTTATTAACAACACTTTTCACTTTTATCTGTTTTTGTAGCAGGTCATCCGTCTTCAGTGTGAATTCTGTGAATTAACCATTAAAAGACGTTCAAACAGAGAGATTTTCTCGGCAGTGGCGGCTCATGATGACACACATACATTTTCAATTCTTGTGCTGTTCTGTGCACCCAGCAGAGACGCAACAGAAACGTTCATGAAACGCTTTCATTTAGATTCACATCAGATACTTTCACAGCTTTACTTTTCTTTTAAAAACACATCTAGTAAATGCAGTGCTGACCTCAGAAGTTCAGAAGAGATTTCATCAACTTTGCTCAGATTTATCAACATACCACAGTTTCCAATCAAAGCTTCACAAACTCTGTCATTTCTCATCTAATTGTTCAAATACAAAATGTTCTAAATTACACTAGGCAGATGTATTTTCCCAGCTCAGTGCTCGTACTGTACAACTGTATCATTTTCTCTGAAGGAATTTCAAGAGAAACTTTCTGATATCAGTAAACACCATTAAATCTCACAAATACCACAAGTGAAACTTTCTCTAGCGTAAGTAATCGGTTCATGAGAAACACTTGCATCAGTGTGTGTTTGTGTTCATATAGTCACTGTATTGGTTTAAACAGCAGGTCTGAATTACTGCTGGATTTACTGGACAAACAGCAGCAACACAGAATCTGACCAGCGCTGCAGTTTTCACGCGCTCCTCGCATGTTAGCAGCGGAACTCATTAGCATAGCTGATGCGGACGCAAAGGAAAAGGTGCACACACAGAAGAAAGACTCACTGGTGATAAATTGCTTTGACCCAGATTTCCTTTCTGGGGAGGACAGAATGAATTCATACTGACGGCCTCTGAGCTGTGAGGGTAATGGCAGAAATCACCTGTGAGTCTGAATGGAGACGTGATGGAGACCTGAGCTCCCTCTGAGACTGATAAACACTGTACACTGCAGTAATGTGTGAATACTTCAGCCTCTGTGCTCTGAGGTGATTCTGTAGTCAAATATACAGATGAAAGCCCTGGATTTAACTTATGTTACTTTATACTGTGCTATAATAATGTTGAGAAAATATATTCAGAATTTCTCGTGGAGATATGAATTAATATGAATTTATGGATTATTACTTTTGCAGGTAGCATTCAGATTTTTCTGTATCTTTAAACATTATATCTGCGTACTTATGAATAGATTTTTTTTACAGTTTTGTCCAGCTTCGTCATCAAAACAAAAGTAAAAAGAAAAGGATTTATTTTATGAACCTGATATCAGGATAATAAATGTTTACAGTCTCAGTGTTTTTTTAAGAGTATTGATCTCTTAGTTTCTCTAATCAGCAAAGCAGAGATAAACATGTAAACTCTTTTAACCAGATCTAATCTGTGTCCAAACATCTCAAAGCATGTTTAATACCAGACACACACACATGTACAAACACACACATTAACCCGATTATATCACCCCTCTTTTTTAAAAGCATTACCATTCTTCAACAGACAGGCCAGATCAGATCATTTTATAAAGTCCAACTCTTGAGCAAATCTTTAACCCTGACTGCTGAGGAACTGTGAGAATTGAGATCTTGCTTACCTTCACTGCAGTATTTTCCTCTGTAGCCGGTGTTAGTGCAGTCACACAGCACTTGACTGTCTTGAATAGAACATTGTCCTCCGTTGCTGCAGGGAGTTTGTTTGCTACACAGATATTCTAGATTGTTCTTCACGCCCTGGCTGTCCAGGAGAACCAGAGATGTGTCTCCGAGCTTCAGGTTGACGATCAGACCTCTGAAAGGCGGCTCGTATTTGACGGTGCTGGACGTGAGGGCCGAGAGACGCACATCAGGTGGAATTCCACCCACGTATAAGTCGCTGGCCACCATCATCTCTCTGCGCTTGGACTTCACCTCCCCCACCTTGGCCTCCCCGTCCATCACCAGCGTGGTTTTGCCGTAGTTCCTCATGAGCAGCACGTGATGCCAGCGTTCGTCGTTGACATGCGTCTCCATGTGCAGGGCAGCCGGCTCGCCGCAGTGGATGGCGAATCGCAACTGCAGGCGACCGCTGTCAATCAGCAGCTCCATAAAATCGCAGTTTCCACCATCGTCCAGGTAGAGCACCACAGCCTTGCTGATGTTGGTCTTGATGGTGAAGCTCAGCTCACCGGTGGTTCCTGCTTCCCAGGCTTCATAACGGACCCACTGACCCGGCAGCCCATCAAACTCCAGGGCTGCGGTCGCCAAGAAGACCACCATCAGCCTCAGCAACACGGAGGCCCACGACGACCCCGTACTGCACCTCCACAACAACATCTTCCAAATGTATCCAAAATCCACTTAAAAGTTTCTTTTAATCCACTGCACAGGAGAGATTTATTCCCAGTCTAGAGTTATAATTTATCCAGCCTTTTCAAAAAAAGCGTCACAAAAATAGTAAGATCCCAGTTTCCAAAAACCTGAAATTTAAGAATTTCTTTTCACATGATCTTGATTCTCCTCCAAGTGTCTCCATAGAGGAAAACTTCAAAAACCCAAAGAGAAAAACACCTCACACGGCACTTAGTGCTTTAAAATCTAAACTAAAAATCTAGTAAACCCGACATGTTAGGAGCGATTTATGCATCTCTGGTGAAAGCAATTACTGCTGCGGCTGTTTTGCTTTCTGTGTGTTGTAGGTCAAATACATGATTTTCTTTTCCCCAGAAAACCTCAGTTTCTCCAGAGAAGTGTGTTTGTATTCCACTGAGCCAGCGATGAGTCAAACAGACGCAGTTCACTGTCAGAAATCCTTTACTGAAGAGGCATCTGAAAATCACAGACAGACAGCAAGTTAATCCAGACCTGAAACACACTCTGATATACAGTTCAAAACCTGCAGACATCACAAGCCATAACTCATGAAAGCATCATCTGTGACCTTCATGAATTATATTATTTCCATTATAAAATAATTAGTAAGTTTGACAGAATAAAACTGTGAATAAGTCTTTGAATATAATGAAATCAGTTTTAAACGGACTTTGCACTGTGGCTGCTTGACAGATTTCCTCATTCACTTTGCAAAGCATTCACTGATCAATTCACAAATGAATATTCACAAAGCGCATCACAGAACAATGAAGAGACCAGAAGAGACGAGTCTGACACACCAACAGCGTCTCTGAACTATCATGACAGTCAGCAAATTCTAACAAAACAGTTATTTTCTCTCTTGTAATGTTTTACTGTTGATTTAAAGTTCTTGATATTTACTGAAGCCTGGTTTCCAGGTCAACACACTATCTGAGATAACAGCTAAACAGAATGAACCAAGCTGTCTGCTCTTATACTGGATGATAATGGACAGAATAAGACTGAGGAGTTTTCATGAGCTTATATTTAAATCTCTTAAACACTTGAATCAGTGCATTTGTATTGAATGAATCATTGTGGTTCTGTCCTGCTGTATTTCCTGTTGATGTTTCTTTTTGATTAGTTCAATCAAATCTGGATGATTATTAACAGGAAATGGCAGTAGTGTAAAAATCTGCCCCTTTTTCCTGCTGCAGCAGAAACATCTGATGTCAGAGAAATTCAGTTGATACTGTCTCCAGACCTCAAATCTGATCTCATTTCTCACGTTTTTATCAAAGCATCTGAAGCTGCACACCTTTGTGAGAAAGTGTGTTTGCTGGGCTTAAACCCATGACCTTGCTGTTGCAGAAACCAGCGTTTAAATGTGTAGTTTTGCACGTCCCCAGTCCATACAGAGAGACAGAACAGAGACGAGATGTGCAGCTACCCACGAGAGAAATGTCAGTCCACTAATATGGCAATAAGACGGCTGTCGTTTCAGCACCATGGACAGCGGCCAGCACCACAGACGCATGACCCATCAGTGAGAGTTTCAGGCCTGAATGCAGCTGAAATCCTGTTTAAACAGAAGCATGTGAGTCTCAGAGGAAAAGAGCTGTGAGCTTTAACTCCACCTGTCTGTGATGGGAGAAGCAGGCGAGAAACTCTTTAACACGCTTTCTGTAATCTTCCCCCAACGGGCCATTGCTTCAGCCCATCTTCAGAAACCTGCTGTTTTTACTGTGAAGTTTGGCGGGAGGTTGAAATACATCAGAGCTTTGTGATATGGATGCGTCGCAGCTACTAAAGTGTTTGTTGTCTAACCTTTCAAAGATAACAACAGACAGTCCTGTTGTGCTCTATTAAAAACATGAGTATGTGTAAATGTGAGATGGATGGGAGGAGAAGAGATGAATGGATGGAGAGAAGATGCCACAGACCTGTACTAAAGATGCTGGAGGCACAGCATACAATAAAACACACAGAAACACGATTCAAGTTTCAACCATCTGACACACAATTCAAAAATAACTTTACATGCTTTTTCAACATTTATTAGTTTGTAATGTTGCTGTTTGAGCAAAAACATCTGCAAAGTTACAACATTGAAAGTTCACTGTAAACAACTTTATAAGAACTACACAAACTGTCAAGCACATAATCGAGGGGTTAAAACACA
>JAZGTK010011012.1:0-15956 GCA_036877625.1 Ambastaia sidthimunki | reverse complement strand
TCTAAATATTATTCTGAAAGCACGAAGATAAAAGCCAAACTGAGCGATTTGAGCACAAAAACACAAGCTTATGCCAAGGACGATGACACATGCAGACGACAGGAAAGACGACATGTGCAGACGACATAACCAGACAACAGGTAGGACGACAAGGCAGACGACAAGGAAGACGACATAGGCAGACGACATAACCAGATGACAGGTAGGACGTCAGGGAAGACGACAAGGAAGACGACAAGGCAGACGACAGGGAGGACGACAAGGCAGACGACAGGTATGACGACAGGGAGGACGACAAGGCAGACGACAGGTATGACGACAGGGAGGACGACAAGGCAGACGACAGGTAGGATGACAGGGAGGACGACAAGGCAGACAACAAGGAAGATGACATAATTAGACGACAAGGCAGACGACAGGGAGGATGACAGGGAAGACAACATAACAAGACGACATGTTTTTGGCACAAACGGAACCTCATAGGTGTAGGGAGGGCTTATATTGTCCCGAAAAGGTGGCATCTATTTAATAATTTGAATTTAAATTATCATTTGCACGCAATGTTATTATTGTATACTGTTTTATAATGTAGTACAATACTGAGGTGCAGACAATTGCCTTGCAATAAGTAGTATAAATAGCAGAAAATCCTGCATCTACCTAAAAATAAGTAAAAAAAAAGTATTATAAATATTTAAGTATATTTAAATATATATTTAAGGTAGTATAAATAGCATCTACCTTCTATTAACACTTAGTGTAAACAGTATTTTACACTGCAAACAGTATTTTACACTGCAAACAGTATTTTACACTTCAAATAGCCGCTGCTTTTTTTCCATGGGTGCTGTTGCCTTGGTGAATCGTAATATCTGCGCTCTATTCATAATGGCTTTTAATAGTCGTGGTGCACGCGGTTAACTCAGAGTCAACCTACTCAGAGTTGATTTAACCAACTAATTTCAGCTGTTCTAAAACCGAAAACTCTAAGTTTCCAAACTCAGAGTAAGTCAACTCAGAGTTAAAGTTTAAACTCAGAACTGGTTGAACCACCTTCTGAAACGGGCCCAAGGACAGGTTTCATTTGTTATTCTCAACATGAGCTGGATTCAAAACATAGTGGAGGAAGAAGACGCACTGCTCGTGTCCCTATACATCTCAGCCAATCAGCATCGCAGGATAAATACAATTACCAATGTGCGTTGTAGGAGTTGTCTTAAAAATAAACCAATCAAAACGCTTGCTACAATCTGAACATTATTTAAAGAAACAACTACTTTAACGAATAGCAAACTTGAATATTTGCAACTTCTTTATGCCATTAATATTTGTGCGACCACAAAAAGCATAACTGTCAAATGCTACATTTTCAAAATGGCCAATTTTTGTCTAGCCTCACAACTATTCCCTTATGAATGGAATGATGATGAATCATTTTTGCCAACCTTTCTTTACACTGACTACATTGCGTAAAAATAGACTGTTTAGCATCTTTAACAAAGAACAGTTAATTGTACTATGAACTGTTAATTGTAATGTGTCGCACTACACTTTCTGTAAGGTAAATGCAAATTCCTGTTAAATTCCTGTTAAAGAAGTTTAGTTAAATTCAGGTTTAGTGAGCTTTAATCTGATCAAGACGTTTGACCAACAAAGGATGAAAAACATCACAAGTTGAGCTTTGCAAGTTTTGCACTTAACATGCATTACAAACTTATGCTGCAGAAAAGTGTCAATTCTCAAATCTGATCTTTTGAGCACATGCCAAAATAACTCAGTCATTCTGTCATAAGTTTAAATATAAAAGCTATTTTGTTGCTTTGGCTCACATTCAACAGACCAACACACACACCAGAAATGTACCTCCAGGGCTTACCTCAGCTTTTCAGTCTTTAGTTAACTGTTATGGCATCTGTATAATGTATTTAATTGTCAACCATTAACTACTACTTCAAAAATTCTTAAGGAATGCTAATATAAATTATATCATAATTTGGATTAAATCCAAAGTCAAATAAACGATTAGAATACAATTTATGTATTCAATGTACAATGTGTGTACAGAGTAATGTTGAATGTATAAACCTGAAGGGAAACATTTTGGATACATTAAAAATACATATATATAAATTAAAAGATTTATCTCTTTTAAGTGTTTAAAAGAGATGAACACTTAATGAATATGGATGCTTAACGAACATTAATATTTACTAAAGTAAAAAAAAACAACAACACTTATTTTATTTTTTGATGATCCCTAGAACTTCTTTGCGTCTGTTGTCCAAAAACAATTGCTAGAAGCGAAATCAAAAAAGCTATTGAGAGTAAATAGATGCCCTTTAATGGTCAGATGCTAACATGACGAAGAGCTTCGCTTTGCTTGCCATTGCAAAGTCAAGTTTCTAAATAGCCATTCATAGCAGGCTCACACAATTAAATGTTATTTACATATTTAAATGAAATATTTAAATGTTTCATACTGCTAGAGAAATTGTCTGCACAAAGTGTTATGGTAAGTGTTATGTTTTAATTGTAAATTATTTAATTTAGCCATTTTCTATCTATCCAGACAGTGTTAATTACCTTGTCAGTTGCTATTTAGACACACAATACTGCAAAGGTCTTTATAGTGGAATCTATAAGCAATCTATAGCGATTTATCATGCATTACCACAATAAACCATACAAAATATAACCCTACATGAATCCATATACTCCTTAAAGTAACTGTTACAGATTAATAATACAAAATAAGACAATAACATATAACAATTATAAACCTACTATACAGTTATCTATTTAACCATTTACTATTAAACTCCTAAGTTATATTTATTTAACTTACACTATTAACCAGCTGTACTCTTGGACGTGACATTACTACTGCTTTCATTTTACTAATAGACCTACTATATTGTCTATTTAATTAACCTATTGTAATTAAATTTAAACTTATTATAAGCTTATTACTAACTAGTGATGACTATAAGGAAGCTTAACAAGTATACTACAGTTTCAGAATATAAGAAGCTCTCTTTAGCAGCTTTATCATAACAGTTGGATATAAGAGACCCACATCCTCAAAAGAGTCTTTGGAGAGTATGGCAACATCCACATAGTTCTCAGCTATGGCTGTGTCTGTGAAGAGAGTTCGTTTCAGTAAAAACTGATCTCCAAAAACTGTTCCGGCAGAGAGACGCTGAAGGATCTTTGTTCCTCTTGTATCTGGGCATAGCTTAACCTTGCCAATTAATATTAAGTACATTCCAGTGCCAGTGTCTCCCTTTCTGTAAATATATTCCCCTGAAACAAGAATAACTCTAGTCACTTAGAAAAGTTCCTGCAAATAAAGCTGATAAACTTTAGTTGTTATTTCATTTAAAGACCAAAACTTCAACAAATGCTTACCAACAGGGAAACATCTGATGAGCATTCTTGAACAAAGTGCCCTCAGAAATGGTTCTGTGTGGTTACTAAACAGTTGATGTTTTCTCAAAATCTCTATGCAGATTCTACATAAACAAAATGGTAACATTACAGCTATGTTGTGAAACCACATGGCTTGTATATGGTATGTCCTGCACACTCAGTACACTGTAAAAAAATTATGTGATTAATAAGTCATGACAACATATGTTTTTACATTAACTCATCAAAATAAGTTGAACTTCATGCAATTTCAGCTTTGTTTTTTAAATTATACCAGATCTAGACTAGTCAAATTGAAAGTTGATTTTGAAAGTTGAAATGCCTTGTACAGGCAATTTGATTAAAATGCAAAAATGTAAGGAAGCAAAATGTTTTACAATGTAGCCACTTTTCTTAGGAACACCTGTCTTCATCTCTCAAGAACTTGAAAGGTTTGGAGATACAGATACAATTACTGATTGAAAAAAAAAAAACCGCTGTGGCACTGATATGGACACTGATACACTGATACAGTATCTGTGGCATATTGATGTGTTCCTCAAAAACCTTTGGACAGAAACTTGTCGCTCAGCTTGTTAAACAAAACAGAAAATGCTGCCCAAAATGCTATTAAGGTAAGTTTGTTTACCTTGACAAAATCTCAGTTTTCATACAGTGGGGGATGTCTTTGAACAAGCCTTCAGCGTCTGTCCCATTGGTGCGATTCCAGCGATAACTGTAGAACTGCGTCACCCGTTTTTGTAATGTTGGTGGGATTTTCTCTTCCTTCATGTATGTCTGAATAGTCTAACACAGGCAGCAAGGTTATTCAAAAATCAAGGCATTAGTATAGTTTGGTTTTACACGACTAAAGGACTCCCTGGATTAAACTGTATTAAACTTCCTGGATTTGCCCTCCCTGGATGCAGGGCAAATGGATCTTTTCTAAAAAGACCAACTGTTACCAAAATCCCACCTAATAAATCTGTTAGGACAGAGGAATAAGATACTGATTACTGAAAAGTACTGAAAGCATTGCCTGCTCAAATCACAATAGAGATTAATTTGTGAAATATATCTATATCTTTCACAATACCAACATGTACAGTAGCTCCAATCTGTATACATTCATTTATTAAAGCAGGAAAATACAGTTAGGAGGTTATGAAATGCCACACATGATAAAAAAAAACATGACTGATGCACCCTTTGCTGGAGTTATTTTGATCAGGAATGTACTGTATATTGCTATATCAAAAATATTTACATATTTACATACATTTACATATTTACAAATTATGTTGCAATCAAATACTATAAAAATGTCATATACATACATATACATGTTTCAAATTACCTTTAACTTTTCTTCATAGGCTACCTGAAGTACCCTTTTATTTGCTTGTGTAGATGTGAGACGTCCCATTGTGTAAATGACTTGCATTTTAGCCAAGATCATTATTATAATACACAGTATCATTTCTTCAAAGGTTGTTGCAGCTATATCACCATAACCTGTGGTTGTGTAGATTTGTATCACCCAGTAGGAAGCATATCTGTACATTTCAGGGAAGTAGTAAATCTCTGTAAAGAAAAACAGCACACAAACTACATTTAAAATAGTCGTTTATGACAATTATACTCAATTCATTGGTAAAATGAGGTAGACACAAACTTCTCAGTGCTATGTTTAAGCAATAAGGTATGAGAAGCAATTCTTTTTTTGTGAATGCAGTCACTATTTAATTTATTGTAACTTGATAAAGAATGATGAAATCCCATCCTTCTGCTAGAGGATATAAACCCAGTAAGTTAACAGCAGACACAGAGATATAGACCCAGCAAGTACAGTAAAGTAACGCTTCGAGTCTATGATTGCTTTGTGTTGATAGGCAACAAATGTTTTATGTCATAGCTGTTTCTATATTGCATATTTTAATACTGAAACACTTTATTGACTAATCAGCATTCAGGACAATAAACAATCCCTTTAACTGAAGCACATATGACCCTCTTAAAATTGTTTTACACACACACACACACACACACACACACACACACACACACGTTGGTTTTGCGAAGGCTCTCCATAGATGTTTTTTATACTGTACAAACTGTATATTCTATCCCCTAATCCCACCCCTAAACCTAACCCCCGCATAAAACTTTTAGCATTTTTTAAACAAAAATTCACCATTTACTATGTTTAAGCACTTTGGTTTATGAGGACAGTGTCCCCATTAACCATGTTTACATTGTTATACATGTCACTGAACATATTTGTGTCCTCAGAAACTACATTTAAAAAAAACCCACACACATGTATATGGTTCTTTTTTTTAATCCCTCACCTGTTTCACCCACCCAAGACATTTCTCCATAAATCCTAACAAATAAAATGCACAACACTGCCCCACAGTGAATAAAGAGAACTGCATGTACCAAGTACTTGATGATCCTAATCCACAGAAGACTGAAAAACAACAAGAACAACATTTAAAATGACATTTTTAATAAATTAGACTTGTTTATACTTCTTTAATATAACCATGTCCAAGCAAAAATCAACTTCAGTGACAAATATCAGTAAAACATACTTGGTTGTTATTGATTGCTCTTCCTTCCACATAAACACTAATAGAGCAATAATGCGCGGTAAGTGTGCCATCCGCGCATACACAATCATAGAAAGAAATGCTGATGCCTCTGTGTCATACATTTGGTGCAACACTAGAAGGCCATATGGAAATGAACAGACCAGATCAATGACACATCCCACTTTTCTCTTCAGGTACTTCTGGGATGTTGATTTGTAGTCTGAAAAATATGTTCCGCTATCATCATTATAACAAATGTGGAACTTCAGGATGATCTAATAGAAAGGTGGGAAGGAACAAGTTTGATGAACCAACTTTTATTAGACTTTTATAAAGTGATGATGACATAAGTTTCCCTGATAGCTCCTTTATGAATCTAGACATGAATGTAAAACAGTGCTGATTATTAATCCTAATGTAACTCACCTCAACCATCAAAATGAACTCAATAATCAGTGTGAGCAAGAAGATATACCAGTTAACCTCAGACACAGAGTGCTGTGAGGGGGGAGAGAAAAGAAGAGACCTTCACTTATTTAAAAAAATATGAGTGGTATACCTACATGGCAATGCCAGTAGCCATGCAGGACCACCTGCCCACACAATAGAAAATCAGTAATATAGCAAATTTATCTTAAATTAGCATTACATTTTTTTCTAGTAATTAATGTTTAATTGTTATGTACGGTTTTAAAAAGTCAGGGCTGTATAATGGTGTTTTATTCAAATGCGTACAAGCAGTCTATACAGTTCTTTAAAAATCTGTACCAATTTTGTCTTCAGTTCATTTTTTTATTTTGTCTGCTTTCATAACAAAAAAAGATTACTTCTAGACCAACAGTTAAGAATTTTGTAACTAGCTCTGTACCATTTAAAAAAATTAATCATGACTGAGGCTATTAGTCACTAACATTGTGCATCTTACTCAGTATTCATCAGAATGGGCCAAAGAATTTAATTTTTGGGCTTACTATCCCTTAAGGACTGCTGTGCACAAGAAGTATCATACACACCATGTATGTTATTGCCCAAAAAAGCACAGTAATTAGGAGACAGGATGTGTATTGATAGATCACTCTAAATGTGTTCTCTGGATCAATGGTTTTGTTGTGTATTCTTCTCATGGTGTGGGAAAGTCTCATGAAGATTTGTTTGACTGCTGTCCATAATTTGACATGAAATGGACGTGCTTTGAGTTCAGCTCTCTGCTCCTCCTCGGCCATATAATCCCTATACAGTTTCAAATCTGTAAGAGAAAGAAGTGTAAAATTACGTGTGATCATCTGATAGAAGTTCAGTCAGAGAAATGATAAAAAATGGTTTACATCAGGGGTGTCAAAACTCAGTCCTGGAGGGCCACTGTCCTATAGAATTAAACTCCCACTTGCCTCCTGACTAACTCAAAACATAACTGCCTGGAAGAAGTTTCTAGTCTGCCAAGTTAGACCTTGATGGTTTGACTGGACACATTTACATTCAACATCTGCATTTGGGAGTCTTTGTATCCATCTTATTTTGCATAACAAAGAACAGAAAACTGTAAAACTAAATACCTGTTTGCAACGTCAAGCAGCATAATGACAGCTAAAAATAACTTAAAAGATGACACTGGAAGTATAACACATTCAAAAATAGTGATGCATGCTCTTATGTAAAAAATAGGGTAGATATCTCAATATGTGAAGGCACTCTTTGTCAGCTTGTGTAAAAATGTATGTGTCTGCTAAAAATTGAACTCATAACCTTGTTGTTGCATGGACTACCAATTGAGCTACTATGTCAAACGTCTTATGTCAAACCCACCAACCCACCCAACATTTAGTTTTTTTTATTTGTTTATAAGTGGTTACAGAAGAGTGTTACACTGTTTCTGTGCAGGGTGTTAACATTTTGCTGTTTGCAGAAACATTTTTATGGTCTGCAATTGCAACATAATCCCTATCCCCAGATTAAAAAGCAGTGTTCACTTCCTCCTAAATACTGATATACTGTGAACATTTTTCCAGTTCCATGACTTTTCGATGAGACGATTCTATGTTTTCCATGACTATGGCTGTCTTGCATTCTGCACATCAAGATCTTAATTCTTTTTTCATATTACACCTGTTTATTTGCATATATATGCCATCTTTCTATATCTGCATATTCTATATACTGCATATTTTCTTTTAATATGCGCCATCTGCTCGTAAAATTACATTTATGCCTCTTAAACAAGATAGATTAAAAATCTTCCTCTTATAGTAATAGTTTAACTTTAAAAAAACAAATCTCAGACAACTTACAATTAGTTTCTTGAAGAAAAATCTCTTCTGCTGATTTAGGCTTTTCTAATGTTGTAATGTGATTATCTTCTTGCTGTAGGTGGTCTTTCATTGCATCAGATGCTCTTTGTATTTGACTGTAGATGGCAGGGTAATACTGAAATGTTTCATCAAGACTTTTCTTTGATAAAACATATAGATCACAGTTTGTTGCAGCTCTGTAAAAAAAAGTTGTGAAAATAAACACTTAACACATGTAGGGGTGAGTGGTAAAAACAAGGATTAGTTTTTATTAGACAAGGATTATTTATATTTAAATTATTCTGTTATAAATAAAGCATTAAACCTTATTTAAACATGATCCTACTTTACAGTAAATCCTAGATTAACTTTAATCCTGTTGCTCCATTACTATTGACTCTATAAACTTTCTAATATTAACTTTAAACTTGCAACTGAAGAGGTTTTAATAAAATATACAATTAAATGTGTGGCTACATTAGCAGCTGACCAAGTTTATAGTGCACATCAGAAATATAAATTGTAACTATGGGGGAGAATGGGTCTCTCTGCATGGAAACTGATCTGAAAAAGGATATTGTTCAGAGATATTTTATTACTCTTAAAATATATCAACATACTTGATGTATCACAAAAAAACACATTAATAAAAGCAATATGAACCTTACTGAGGCAGCTCTTGGTTCTCCCAACAGCAAACTTCTCTCACCAAAATATTGCCCAGCTTTCAGTGTGACAACTACTGTTGATTCATTGTTTGATAATACATCCACTTCTCCCTTTTCGATATAGTACATCTAGTAATTTAGTTGAAATCAATTATAAAAAAATTTTCAATACAACGCAAAACACAGATGTATTTAGATGTAAAACTACCAGCACATCACACATTACTGAGATGTGCGTCATATCATGACACCAATGGTCTACACAGTGAACTTTAACATGGGCACCTGCTAAACAGGTGTTTAAACAATTGTTTAGCGTTCAACTATTTAAATGTCTTAACATGTTTCTTGTTTGCATTTAAGTTGTATCTTAAGTATAACAGAATCTCCATAAGAAGAATCCATATTATAAATAAAAAAGTAGTTACCTCTGATTCATAGTCATTTTTTTTGTATATGAAATCACTGGCTCTGTAAAGGCATGGCCGGATTTTTCTAGCTAACAGACGAATGAAGCATCCATCAGTTTCTAAGTGCTCCCTACAGTCCTTTGTCAGCATCATCTCAAAGAATGGCTTCTGCATACAATGCCGTGTAAATGTCAATTTAAGACTTCATTCTTTTCATCATCCCTTTCATTTTAAATGAAGGTCATTTAAAAGCTGTCCTTACGTTGAGTTTTCCTGCTTGTCTGATATTTACAGGGGACAAAAGATGTGTTGTAGATTCTTGTGTTTTGTTCCTCTGGATATTAAGACCAAACACCTACAGCAGGTAGGGAGACGACAAAATTACAGATTAAAAGATATTACAGTACATTTTACATACTGTAAGTGATAGTCTGGAATATATTTTACCTTTGCTATAAAATCTGCGTAAAGAACTGTTGATATATCACCAACTAGAGAAGAGGGTAAATACTCAAACAGTTTGTCTTGATCGATTCCTTTGGTCCGTATCCATCGGAATGTGTAAAATCGAATCACGCTCTCGTATAAAGCCCCAGTTATATTGTGGCTCTTATAAAATGATACAAATTAGTTGTACATATAAGCATAAATACATATAAAAAATACATATAAGCATATTTATTACATAAATAACATGTTTAAAAAACAATACCTTTAAGAATAATTTCATGCTCTCAGTTCTCTCTGTGTAAGCAGATCTCACAGCATCTGCATTGGACAGCATGGCGGTAATAGTACCAGATATGCAGCCCCAAAACAGCATTGCAATAATAATGATGATGATCATGACCATTTTCTGCAAGTTTTATGCATAAAGATCAGTGGCAGAACCATATCAAGAAAACACAACCTGATTGTCATTTTGACGACCTCTACACATGCACAGTACATGTTTTCTGTCATTTGAAGCACCAACTTCATTTAATAATAAACAATATTTTAATGCATTTAAAAGGACAAATCTTTGTAAACCTGTCAAGAACAATGAAAATAGTGGAAAGTATTTTTACAGTAATGAGTATTGGGGGTGATGTGCTTAATTTTAGACAGGTTAATTTGAGATTTACTCATAATTTAATTTATATGCTACTTTGCTTCTTTACCGTTAAAATTAGATAAGGATGGATGTCTCCAAATCCAATGCCTAATATTGTTGTAGTAACAAAGTAAAAGCTGATTGTATACAACTGTGGAAAGGTTACAGTTGCTGAAAGAACAAAATCAGATTTTCTTAACATACAAAATATATATGAATACATACATTTCGTATTTGCAATATGAAAAATATTTTGAAGGATACAAACTGACAGCAGTTCAATTTGTACCAGATACTTACCAAAATCAACATCAAAGGTGCTGTCTAAGTGTGACACCCATGACAACGGTGTGCAGTTGTGCTTTATTATTGGCAATATATAACTATTAATGTCTCCATTAAGGTCTGCAGCAGGGCACACACTCGCAAACACAATACAAGTGCAGAAGTGTAGAAAAAAAGCAGAATATAACAACAACTTTACAAAAGTAACAATGTTCTTTTCTGAAGCAATATCGGCCTGCAGAAACGAAAACGCAAGAGGAATGCGATACAACTGAAAAACATGTGGAATCCTGAGGTACGCATAAAGATGCAATGCTTCGTTATTGGCATAAACGCCATTTTCACTGGATGGTGAAACCACCATCCAACCCACAACTTCCCAGGGAAAGCAGGTTATGAAATCTATGAGGAGGCCAGTTTTGACGTAATGATGTGCTGTTTCCAGGGGGTCAACTTTAAGATCATTGTCTTTGTAGAAAGCGACATGCATGCGGATATACATGTCAATCCAACAAAGCAATCCAAGAACGTAACAAGATATCCACAGCTCTATTTTGTAATGTAGAAAGGCAAAAAGCAATGAGGACATGATGCTGACGGCAAAAGCTAACATGGTCCGAAAAATTTCCCATCTTACATAAAGTGTGCTGCTGGGCAAAATAGCATTTCTGAAACAGAATGAAAATATTAACATTTTCATAAATAAAATGTAGTAGGGTAGTGTTAGTTTTAGAATAATACTTAAGCTTTTAAACCAATGAATCAATCACATTGTACGAAAGGGTTATCCTCCTGATCAGGAGTCAACTATAACAGTATCAGTATATTAAAAACAGTCACTAAATTACCTCATTAGGAAAACTGAAAGGCATGACCAGAAAAGAAAATGAGTAATGTGTTCCTTTAAAGATCTGTAAAGACAAACACACACATATATTTATATGTCATATGGTACAAGAGAAAATGTAAATAACTACAGCTAAAAGACATTCTTAGGCACAATGCTTAGCTGAGTTCCATCATCACTGACATAATAGCAAACATGTATTTTAGCACAGCTGGAACACTGCATTGGCCAATCAGAACCTAGCAACAGCATTTTACAACTATCACTGTCAAAAGCTAGTCATTAACAGTGGCACACTAATTTAATCTTCATATCTTCCATGTATCACCAAGCTAACTTTCTACTTACTTTGGCCTCCGTGGTCCTAATCGTTTGTTCTGAAGTTTCTGGTATTTTTCAGCAACTGTTTCTTCCTCCGATCCAGCATAGATTGGAATGTTTCCAAAGTCCTCAACATCTAGAAAGATTTGTTAGTTAGATACTTAATTTGTATGTACTTAGTACTTTACTAGGTAAAGTAAGCATACCCATCCCAATTGGCTGATGACGCAATTGACACAGAACTTAAAATGGTTGCATAATTGTTATGAATTGTTACTTGTTTTACAGTTAAACCACTTGTTAAACAAGTGGAGAGACTCTCCTCCCCTAACCTTCAAATTAAATTTAAAACTACTCACAGCATTTTGACTTCTTGCAATATCTACGGCCTTGAAATGTCAATAGGACTTTCTTTTTCTTTTGTATAGCATCAGTTTCTTCTGAAATTTTGCTCTGCCTCTTCAATTTGTGTTCCACAGTTTGTACCAAGGTAGCATAATATTGCGAATCTGCTTGAAGTTCTCCTATTTGCCTAGAAGAGAGATGGTTTTCTCATTAAATATTCTCTAATATTTAACACAGTTTATTCCACTAATTCACTTGTATTGGGTTATTAGGTGAAACTCACCGTTTTAGCACAGGATACCTCTCAAGAACTGCTCTGACCTTGTCAAAATCAACAGCTAAAATTTCACAGCATGTCATAGCACGCACTGTCAGTGTGGCTGGTTTTCCAAATAGAAAACCTGCCTACAGGAAGGAAAACAGAAAAAAATGACAACATAAATGAAAACATAACATGACATGACAACAAACTATAAACAAACATAAATCCAACTATTCAAACATTACCTCTCCAAAATACATCCCCTTCCGGTAGCGTCCAACAATTTCTGAAAGGTCATCAGTCAAAACCTATAAAATGATTACAGTCAGGAGAGCAATGAATACAAACATGCAGACTGATGCAGTAGAATATGTACATACACATAAAATCAACGTTTTGTGCTGACCTGACATATTCCTCTGCGTATACAAAAGAGCTCTCTTGTGATAGCATTACTGTACTGAATTATTTCTCCTTTAGGAAAGAAGTACATAGCTGAAGCTGAAGCAAGGTCCTGTATAAATGAATATCCAGCTTCTTGAAAGTAAGGAATCTGCAGAAAAAACAGAATCTTTGTGTTTCTTTTGAGTCCACTCTTCTCATAATCATATTCCCTTCCATATTAATACTTCAAATCTGTTTCTTTACTCATGTTTTAAAAGTGTTTTATAATGATGTTGGATATGAGAGACTTGTAAGGACAGTATAATATTTTTTATAATAAATAGCCAAACATGAAAACCACAAACCACTGATATCACAAAAACACTAACCTTTGATAGTAGTTCTCCTCTCTCTGTCATGAGGACAGTCTTTTTCAGTTCAACGGGCAAGTCTCGCATAATAAAGGGCCCCCTTGGGTATGCTTCACCTCTGATGAAAGAATTTAAAATTAAAAAACGTAAAACGTTTCTTAAAATGTGTTGGTAAAATAGGAAATCTAGTTAGGTCCATGCATGGATATATACCAATATAGAGACAAAATGATGTAGTTGTTTTGAATGATTGTATTAATGAAGACATTGATTGCAGTTAATATTCAAGAACCACACTGCATCTCACTTAATGTTTAAATACAGTAAAACATGCTTTTACTATTACAAAGTAAATGGTAACAACGTAAAACATACTGGTATTTTGACCACAGAAGTTTCATATATTCCATCACTCTGTTTTGTTGGGATACAGAGAGGTCGTGACGGTCCATGAAGTGATGCATTGCCGAAAGAAGATTCTGAAAACTCACCCTGAGCAAAACAATGTGCAAAAATTCAGCACAATTACTGACATATCGTAGTAAGTTTAATTGTAAAAGAAATAGAGAGAACTATGTTTTACTATGCTAAATAAATCTTTTTGTTCGTCTTGTGAATCAGAATGAAATGACTGATCTGTAGTTAAAAATTTACCTCATAGCATTTTCACCAGATATTGTGGCAATAATCTGGCTAATAATATAGTTAAAAATCAGTATGCCTGTAAGACCAACAATTACAGCCAGAATTCGTTCTAAAGAAGAAACAGGCAGGATGTCACCATATCCTAAAAAGAATAAAACGTCATTATGCTACAGTAGGTCAGTTTTGTTGATAACTGTAACCCCACCCCCCAACCCCAAAAAGCTCTAATATGTCCTTACCGACACTTGCCATATTTGTAGTTGTCCAATATGCTGCATATATATAATGATAGAAGTTGGACTGAGTAGCATTTAGTCCAACATTCCATGCCCACGAATCCTCAAGACATCTTAAAATAAATAAAAAATAAATAAATACTTTACATTTACATGAATATTTTAGCATATTTAGCATAAATATACCTCTTGCATATAAGCTTAAACTCCACAGAACTACACTTACTTTACTTCATAGCATGCTGACAGGTACAACATGCCAGCACTAAAATGCACACTGAAGATCAGAAGAAAAAGGCATTTTGCTGTCCTTTGTTCAAACAGGTTTTTATATATGTCACACTCTTTTCTACAGAAATACAGATAAATCTGAAAGCATAAAACAAGAGCTGTAGTCAAGCATCAGGGTTTGACTGCATTCAGCAGTATGCTTTATAAAAACAAAGAAATAAAAATATCTAACATACCCTACGAAGCCAAATAAGTCTATTCGCCCTGACTTGGCCTAACACTCTCCAATGTTTTGCACCAATATAGGCAAAAGAAATAAAATCCAAGGGTAAAATAGCGAGGACATCATAATACAAGTTCCAAGATCTTCGATACGTTTCAAATATCACTGTTAAATCGGTTACATATCCTAGAGAAAAACAGGAAATTACAGAGAGTTTTAGGTTTCAAAGCATTTTACTGCAATCAATTAGCTCAATTGAGGTCCTTTTCCTGTATGATAATGATTATAAAATACACTGATAACGATGCAAGGACATAACAACTATCAAGCGTTTACTATCCCTAACCCACCCCTAAGCCCTAAAACTACCCAGAGCAGCACGTATGTTCAGTTAGTACATGTATCACATGCTTTTTTAGGCACCTAATATACAATGTAACTGATTTTTTTCAGAATGTTGGAATGTCACCATTTAAGTTTATTGTACATTTTGTTCATAAAATGAAAGTGAATAGTGACTGAGATTGAACATTCCACCTCCCATCTCCTTTTGTGCTCCACAAGAAAAGAAATACAAAAGTCTGGAACACTTTTCTGTGTACTGATAAAAATAAGTTAAAACTTTTAGGTGGCTGAATGTTGATGGGTATAAATAAAAAAGCACATAACATAAATGCAATCAAAAATCAATTTTTGTTGTGTTTGCTAAACCAACTTCAGCATGTACCTCTATTTAAAAAAATAGCATCCATGGAAAATATTACCATTTTCAGTCATAACTTCAGTCCGAAGATTCACAAGTATGTCAAATGCAGCAACGATATCAATCAAGCCACCGACTGCGAGGTAGAGTGCACCCCAGCTCTCACTATACAGACCTGCACAGACAATCATAAAAAACAGATTACTCAAAACATTGTACAGATTAAACAAAAACTAATACCTTAAATAAAGTACTTTAAATAAAGTACTAATACACCAACTGAATAATCAGAAATTTTATTAAATATTTATTAGATATTTATTATTATATATTTTATTTGAATTTGTACTATTGCTAATAAAACATATACTTCTACTACAACTTTAGCAAATAAAAACCATCATTTCATTTTATGAGTGTGATTAATGTTCTGAGTGTGATGTCATTTTTCTACAATACTTTTAATTGTTTTATAGTTGTAATGTACTACTGTAAATGTAATACTGTCTACATTGGGGCTTGCAAGCCTGCAACTAATAATCATTTTGAATGTTTAATATTTGCTAAAAAATTTTATTTGTTGATGATAGACAGATACATACCCATTGTGTGTTTGTTGTTGGTGAAAAAAAGCACCCA
>JAZGTK010011011.1:0-15956 GCA_036877625.1 Ambastaia sidthimunki | reverse complement strand
GATTAACAGTGGTTATCCTGCAAAATACTGTGGCCAATTCTGTAAGAAAATGTGAAATGCTTGCTTGCCATCTAAGCTAACCATTTTTATATATCTTTATGTTAACTAATTTAAGTCTTTGTTGGCGATCAAATACTTTATCAAGCCTTTGTTTATTCAGGCAAGGAAGCGCTTAGAGGACTCTCAGAAAGCTCTTGCTAACATTGAAAATAGCCGTGAAAGGACAAAAGATCTGGACACTGAGACGCAAAACCTCCATAAGAAAATACAAGGTAAGAATACATACAAATTGTTCATTTTGGTTCTTAATTATTAATTACTAACCAAGTAGTATCATGTTATTACCAGTACTAAAATTATTATAGTATTTTGTTAATATGGTTCAATGGGTATTCCAGGGATAGTTCATTCTAAAATGAAAATGTTGTCATTAATAACTCATCCTCATGCCGTACCACCCCAGTAAGACCTTGATTCATCCTCAGGACACAAAGTAAGATATTTTTGATAAAAGCTTTCTGATTCCCTCATAGATAGCAATGCAACTACAAATTTCAAAACTACAACAATAACAACTTTATTCACCAATTTCCTCTATGTCAGTCTCTGATGTGTGTTCATCACAGTGCATGTAATGCAGATGCAAGAGTCTGCGTTCTGACACAGAACCTGGAAACGCTGTACTGTGCTTAAAAACAAACGAAAATTCAAGCTATACATGAAACAGTTTTTGTAAATATGTCTGTTGATGTCAACAGGGGATGACTTGTAATTTTTTTGCCTTCTGGGTTCTGTCAGAACACCGGCTCATATGGACTATTTTAACAATGTCTTTACTACCTTTCTGGGCCCTAAAAGTGGTAGTTGCTGTCTATGAGGGGTCAGAAAGCTAAATATCTTACTTTGTGTTCCAAAGATAAACAAGGTGTAGAACAACAGAATTTTCATTTTGGGGTGAATGACTTTTCAGTCTCTCTATTAATATGAGCTTATACAGACTACGTGCATAATAATAATAATTAAATCTAATTCTGTTTAAAATAGTTTTACTATATAGAATACTTTCATTCCCTAGCAGGACATGTCAACTTCAGACACAAATTATGTCAACAATCAGTAATAGTGAGTGAATGATGAAATGGTGCATATTTGAGATTCAGTGCACTTTTTTTTCTCTCAGATTTGCTAAAGCAGCTTGTGGATGGTGGCAGCAACGGAGCAGCTCTGCCCTCAGCGGATTTAATAAAACTTCTGGGAGAGTCTGAGCGCATGGTGAAGGAAATGGAAAAGAGAAACTTCATGCCTCAGAAAGAGGCAGCCCAGAAAAACCAAGATGAAGCAAAAAAATGTAAATTTGCCAGTGCTAATTTGTAGTGCTTTTGCTAATCTAATGGCTACAGACAATTACTGATCAGTAGCTCAAAATCAAATCTGAAGGGTAGCTTTATCCTTCTCATGAATGGCTTGGTGATTTTAATTTTTTGCAATGTCTTTGCAGTTTTGGAACAAGTTAATAACATCACAAAGCAGTGTGATGAGAATAAAGATGCATCTCAACGAGTTGAGAGTTTACTGAACAGCTATGCAACGAAACTGAAAGAATTAGAGGATTCCCTAAAACAGGCTGTTAACATGGTGAAGAACGCCAGCAGTCAAAACGATCTAAATGCTGAAGGCCTGAAGGACATCCTGGTAAGAATCCAAAACTTCCAGAACAATCAAACAAGAAGAAATAACATAGAAACAACATCTAATCAGATAAAAGAAAAATCCTTATGGTGTGTAGATCCAAAAGCAACTTGCAAATAAAACAAGATGATTGTCTTTGTTGATTTGCAAATATCCAAAACATTTCCTCTTGAAACTTTCTCCAAAAAACAACAAAAATATTAACCACGCACAGATGTGTTTGATAGTTAACATGCAGTGTAAGAGAGGAGAGAATGTAGGGCTGATTGTGTTTTTCTTTTAAAGAAACAAATGAATGATTTGGAGCAGGAGAAGAACCTTGTTCTTGATCAGATTGCTTTGGCAGAGGACCAGCTGAAAGACACGGAGGACCTTCTGAAAATGTTCAATGACAGTAAAACGGTACATTTTGCTGGTTACACATTAGAAAAATTGAAAAATTCCCACTCAAAACTGTAACATTCAAGTACTTTTTCACATTACTAATTTGAAACTGACATGGATAGAACACAAACCAACAAGGCTGTTAACAGTGAAAATATACATCTGTTTTATTTAAAACCACACAATTAGACTGCAGCCTTTGCTGTTAACTGGTAATAAAATCTTGGTAATATTTCCACAGGAGTATGGACAGCTTGCCAAAGAACTTGACAGTGCAAAGAATAATCTACAGAAAAAGGTCCAAGACATCTCTCAAGCAGCAGCTAAAGAGAACATTGTGAAACAAGCAGAAGAACATGCAAAAAATCTGCACAAACTGGCCAAAGAGCTCCAAGAGTAAAGACATTTTATTAGTTTACACACCACTACCAGTGTAAGATGTCATTATTCTGGGTTACATGACCTAATATTCTCACAAACTTTCCTTGTCTGTCACTCTAATCAGACGGCAAATCAAAACATTACCAAAACTCATACACCCCTCACAACATCTTATACATGATGAACAACACGAGCAAATAACACAGACAGAAATAACATGTTTTCCTGCTGAGGGATATGAATTCAGCTTATCTGTTTCTCATTGACAGAGCGGTACAGAACGTGAGTGGGCGCTCTGGGGTGCAGAACGCTCTCTCAGGGATAGAAGCTTACAAAAACATCACAGCTGCCATCAGTGCTGCAGAAGAGGCTGCAGAGAAGGCCAAACAGGCTGCAGACAAAGCACTCAGTGTAAGACACATTACAGTTAAGATACATAACAGCCCCTGTGTATGAATGGCACTGCATTATATGATAACATTATATGATAACAAACTATCAAAGCAAGGGTCACATTATTCTGAATAAGATGACACACGATTAAAGCGAAACATTTCACAACACAGGGTTTGTATGATTTAAATTAATTATTCAATAGATAATGTGTTAGTAGAATATTTGTGACTGCTAAACTTTAGTGGAGCATGTTTGTGGTTAATATAGTGAATATCTGTGGATTCTCTACTATGACACCTGCAACTGCTGTTCACCATTCACAAAATCCCCACCCTGACCCCAAAGTCATTGTAAAAAATGAATATAAAAGTTTTTTATGCTACTGTATGAGACACATACTCTCTGTCATAATGGATTAGTTGTTGGTTAATTTACTTGTTTTTTTCTATAGGATGTCAGTCAAGGAGACCTCATCAAAAGGGCAAAAACTCTGAAAGACAATGGCAATAACCTCCTTCAAAATGGCAAAAATGCAGCCAGGGATCTGAAAGGTGACGCAAAATAATGATAGATCGACATATATGGGTTATTGGATTTTAGTAAACAAGTGGTTTCCTGTTTTTTCAGGAATAAACAAAGACCTCAGTAACCAGTTGAAACGTTTGCAGGACACAGAGGAGAAAACAAAACAGCTAGAGGACCAGCTGATGGTTGTTCAGGGTGATCTGAAAGACATTCAGAGGGGTTAGACATAAGCAAAGCCCATTAAATACATGCAAAATACATCAACTACACTACATAATGGAGAATGTCCAGCCAGCCGATTGTTATAACAATACCCTGAAGGGGTTTATTCTGGGTGTCTGGACATTATGCCACTTATTACACAGCTACTTACCACATACATACATTACTGGACAAGAAATATTGTTTTGAAATATGTTATTAGCTATTTTGTAACAAATACAAACCTTCAGAGGTGAAAAGAATGCCTAAGCATAAATTTACATCTATTCATTTAGCAGACCTTTCATCCAAAACAGTTGAATTACAGCAGTGAAAGTCTATGTACTGGCCTCTCTGGTACATGTGTACTGTTGTATCTTCCATCCTTTTCGAGTTTTGCTGGTATTATCTGGTCTCTGATTCTGCTCAAGCTGGTGTTCAGCATGTTTAGCTCGTATAACAGCTAATCTAATCAGTTACAATTTAAATGTATTTCATGAAACTTCTAACACGAAATCAAATCATGTATACACAGCCCAAATCAAATATGGCAGAGCATCAATAACATCAAAATGCACTGCGTCTTGCAACTACATGAAGCAAAACCTGACATGCTACCATATTTAACTGAATCCCTTTAAGCTGTGTTTTCCTCACAGCCCTGTGAATATGCTTGATAATAACATTCATTTCTTTACAGATGACATTGGACAAATTATTGATTCAGCCAAGAAAGCTGCAGCAGCAGCCAATTCTACTACAAGCGACACAGTGGACCAGCTTAATGATATTAAAGCAGAAGTTGCCAAGATGTCAATTAGTCCCAGTGTTTCTAATATTGACAATGTTCTAACAGATGTTGACATGACTGGTGAGTGCTGCATATGACCACTTCAACCACTTTTAATGGGTCAAAGATTTATGTTTTTTCCATGTTTCTAACTTTTGTGTTTTCTTTGTTTTTCACATAACAGTAAAAAACCTGAGCGGCTCCGTCCCGTCTCTGTTGGATAAGATAGATGAACTGAATTCTCAGCTTAGCGCAGGAAACAATGTGTCTGATAATATCAACAGAATAAAGGAGTTGATTGAGCAAGCTCGTGAGGCTGCTAACAGAGTACGTCTGTTTCCTGTTGTATTCTACACTATCAAAACTAACTCATTGAAATTGAACACACAATTGGTTCACACAACACCTCTGGAGTGCTGGTTTATTGAAATAGCTCTTTAGCCTTCAGGCATTTTTCAAGAAAATTTATGAAATCTCACCTAGTTGCTGTGTGGATTCTGTCCACGGTAAGACAAGAGGCTAGTTACTTATTTTAGATGACCTCACATACAAAAAAATAGCCTAATAGACTAGTCTAATATTAGAGACTAGTTTATTTATTTATTTCCTAAATTAAAAAAGTGAGAACATCACATGGCTTTTTCCTTCTATTTGTATGGACTTTAGTCGGGCTGGATGTTGTATTTAATGTAACCAACAAAAAAGCTATAAGAATCAGATCTTCAGTCTGTTCAAGGGTTGGGTGGCCTTTGGTCTTAGGACACACAAGCAAAGTTTTTTACACTTTAAAGACTTTTTTTTCAATTCAATGTTTAATCCATGGAATCATCAATGCTGAAGTTCCTAAAACAGACTCTACCACTGTCTCACACATCCTTCTTTCATTATCGTCAAATGAAACATGCTGTCTGCCACAGTCCAAACGCTTCTCACAGTGTCAAATATTTTGCAGATTGTTGTGCCTATGAAATTCATCGGCACTGGACATGTGGAGCTGCGTCCCCCCAAAGATATAGATGACCTGCGAGCATACACCGCTCTCACTCTGTCCCTCCAGAGACCTGAGAAACCCCCCAATCGAGGAGACGGTCGCAGACGCCGTCGCCAGACCCAAGTAGACCAAGACAATCTGTTTGTGCTCTACCTTGGAAATAAAGATGTGAGTAAAAACTCCCTGTATTATCCATGATGTGGATCAAAGTGTTTAATCAAAAGAACAAGCAGTTTGTTTTCCATCAGTTAACAGAACAGAAAGTACAGGCACACAGGCAGCAAAAGAATGTATAAAGCTTATATTGAGGAAATAACACTTCAGTAATGCAATCATGAAAGCCATGTAGGGATTCATTTTTACATTGGCCACTTTAAATCATTTTTGTTTTAATGCTCTTATGGTTACATCTATGAAACTCATCCTATAAAAGAGTGTAAGGCAATAGTCAGTCTCCCTCTATATCATCTATTCCAAACTCTGGGTACATTTACCAAATGAGACCGAATCATCTTCTCAAACACTCACTGGCTCTCTAGACCAAATATCCAGTCCCAGGTTCTAATATTCTGACTGGGGTGGTAAAAGAACTAGCTCACACCAATCTAGCATTGTGTACTTGCATATGAAATTCAGCTTCTGCCTCTTTTTGTCCAGAGTAAAATCCCTAACAAATAAGCAAGCAAAATACCAGTAAAATCAAATTAAAAGAACAATCTTTCTTTTTACAACTAAAATACTAATGATTAGTAATGAATTGATTACCAATAATCAGTTTGGTACTCTGACATATACTGATGTTTCGGTATGACATTCATACTTCTGTAAATCATTGATTGGATGAATTGTAGAATATATGGACCTAGACAAAATGAGGAGCAATAGGAATGAGCATTGTAAAGAAAGCTTTCCAACTTTCCAGCGTCCAAATAGTTCAACACCCAAATTCTTTTTGGGGAGGATCTGTCACAACAGTTTTCATGTGTTCAGTCACATCATTAATAACTCTGGAAATGATTAAAACTTTACATATCCTCCTTTGCAGTTAACAAATCTAATATAAGTCTATTCTGAATTACAGCAGTTCAACAGATTTCTGAAATGTCATTAGATAACGATTCTAACATGTAGGCTAATTGTTGATTTTATTTACAGCTGCTATCACCCCATCAAAAGAAAACATTCTCTAGCCAGCTGCTGAGGGTTGTGGTGTCCTCATACTACCAGTACTTTTCATGTGTTGTTTGTGGTTCATGTGCTCAAGCAGTTGTAATCCAGGGGCCACCAACCCTGGATAACAGCATCCAGTCCAATGAGCCCATTTGGTGGACTGTAGAGCTGACTGAATGGGCACTTCCCAATTTTAGTTTTTCCTCTAACTTAGCAGATCACCAATTCAACCAGTTCACGATTCAACCAGAATGTCCATCATAGTATTGCACATTGACATACCTAATCTATTCTCCAAGCCTGGGGCTTTATTACATATACATGTATCACCAACTTCAAATGATTAATTTTTTTCCTTTCTTGCCTTTTCTCTAGTAATTTAGCACAGTCATTAAACACGTCCATAAAATCAGTCTGTTTATCCCATACGGAAAGATTATTTGCCCGATGCCCAGCACCTAATGCACTCATTCTGGCAGTGGCAGCAGGGAGAGCAGCACTTGTTGTTTGTGAAGTTGTGCAGAGGCAGTTAGGAGCATAAGCTATGAAAGCGTGACATAGCGGGCAGTGTTCTAAATCCTCATTCTCAATCAGGGCAGCTGACAAAGCACATGCAGTGTTTCTTCTGCACATGTGCGGGTGTGTGATGTATTCACTCCAGTTGTTGGGCTGTGGGGGAAGCACGCACCCAGCCTCTGATCTGAGGAAAGATGGGGGCCTTCCCATCAATGTTTCAAATGGTCACATCTAAGTGGTTGAGGAAGGAGTCATTCTTATCTCAGATAATACTGCGGGCAGCACAACTACCCAATTTTCGGCCTGTTTCCTGGCATGCTTTGGATATTTGAACTTTCAAAGTTCTGTTTGTTCTTTCTGCTACCCCCACGGACTGAGGGTGGTACAGTATATGAAAGTGTCAATCAATTTGCAGATTCATAGAACCACGAATACTAAATAAAGCAAGAGTGTACAGTTACATTCAAGCCATTTTAATGCAGGAAGAAGTTATTTTCACAAAAAAAAGTTTAAATATTTAATAAATAAATATGATGATCAAAGATAATAAAATTATCACCTACAGTGGGACTTGTTGCATACTTTATTTATAGAAAGTTTTATGGTTTCAAACACAGACATCAGTATAAGCAATAAAGGAACGCTGTTTCATACTGAGAAAAGTTCTCAAATGTTTATCCTTAAAGTTAATACAATTTTAAATGTGTTCAATCAAAGGCATCTGGAGACTACTTTGGTATTGCTCTTCGAAATAACATCCTGCATGTGATTTATAAGCTGAATGGAGGGGAATATGATATCAAGACATCCAACGTCACAGAGTCTCCATCTGAGCCGGCTTTCTTTGACAAAATTGACATTCACAGGTACAGACATGCAGTGTGAATATAAATAAACTATTTGAACATAACATTTAGAGACCAAAATGTACTTTGCATATTTTCAGTTTTATACATTTTTATGCATATTTCTTCCTCAGAGGTTAAACCTACATTTAAAAAGTGTGTCACGTTTGTTTACACATCTTTTTTAAAGACCCCATGAAATTGAGGCTTATGTGTGAGCTTTGGGGCCATCTATGTGTTAGTGAACTCTTAAATGTTTACTTGTGCTCAAAGGAGTATCCAAATTTTTATCCAATAAAATTCCTCTTTGAAAAGAGTGATTATTATATAAGTAACTATATGCACCTGTATTTTGTTGCTTATGTTATCTAGAATTTACCAAGACGCTGAGGTCATTCACACACAACATTTTACATCGAGCAACCCAAAGCCTCCACAGGTGAAAGGGAACCTGGGTGAGTTGGCCCGCAACCTTCTGGATCTCAGTCCCAATGATGTGGTCTTTTATGTTGGAGGTTATCCAGATGATTTCAAGGTATATTTCTGAACTTCCTTGGAAGTTAAATGTGTTCATAAAAGCAGCCATGATTAAAGGAGATTATGACACTTTATTAAAAAGTAACAAAATGCCTTTCTCTTATCTTTTTATAGCCACCCGCTTCACTCAACTATGGCAAATATAAAGGCTGCATTGAATTTTCCACATTTAACGAGAAATTTATCAGTCTGTACAACTTTAAGGATGCAGTTAATATTAATTTAGAAACGCCTTGCAAGAGGTAAGCTGATGTAGTCACAATATCACCAGTCATGCAGACCACATGGAAGTATTTCATTATTCCGGATAATATTTGTACATTTGATCATATTTGCTATATTACACTCAATTTACCACAACTATCATATTTTTGATAATCATATATAGAATATTGTAGATCATACATTGTGACATTAGACAAATTGGTCACTGAACATATTTAATATTTCCTAAAAATGAAAAGAGTAAAAACTTCTTCTTCTGTTTGCTCAGACATATCCCAGTTAAAAGCCTAGAGTCAGACTTTTATGAGGGCTCTGGTTACGCCAAAGTCATGCTTGAGAAGTTCCCCAGCATCACTGCGATCAACCAGAAAGTGGAAACCCGATCTAAGGATGCTCTTCTGCTGTACTTAGGAGATGAGAATGACGTAAGAGTTGTTTTAGACCTTTTGGTTGTTATTTGTCCACAAAGCAAGTGTTTTATTGTTTTTATTGCATTAAGTGTGATTAAAATCCCCCCTAAATGTTATTTATTTTGTTTATATTTTTATTCAAACAACTTCAGGACTTTTTCTACAGTATCTCTCTTGAGGGGGGTTATCTTGTTTTACGTGGTCAAGACAAAAACACTATTTTGAAGACAGTAAGAAGTGTGGAAAAACCAAGTCTTTATGCAGTAAGGAACATCAAGCTGGTTTGTTCTCTCATATTCTTTGCTGTGACCACAGTCAATTAAAACTTAATTTGCCGTTTTCTGTCTTCTAGGAAACAGATGTCAGAATCATCATCAATTTATCGAAAGAGATTAAAGTCATAGTAAATCAAATTGAGGTTAAATCAACAGACTTCAGTCCAAGAAAGTTCAAACACTACTACATTGGCGGGATACCCAATGTTCTCCGCGAGAGGTCGTTGTCTTGATATGTTCCTTTCCTGTTTTAAGATGTGATATTCCAAAGAATCATATGAGGGTTTACTAATAATGAAGAATTTCCTTGTAGGTACAACATTACTGTACCAGCACTGAAAGGATGTGTGAAGATTGGCAGTGCTGGAGGTATAAGTCCATATATCAAGGAAGAAGTGGGGATTGGCCGAGGCTGTTCTCAGGAGTTATTGGTAATTAAGTACATCTTTATTTTTTAGATGGATACCACACTAGTACTACAACATGTAACATTCTCTCAAATAGAAAATGAAACAGATGCGTTATAATGGTACACTGTTATGATGTTATACTGTTCTCCAGGTGGTCAGAAAGGCTGACTTTAGTCTGGGCAGTGCATTAGATAAAGATCGGGACGACTTCAGCTTGGCGGGTGATGTGAACCTATCGCTGGGGTTCAGGAGTACAAAATCAGATGGCCTCCTGCTGCAGAACAGCAAAGATGTATGTTTCTTTTCTCTTGTAGTCACCTGTGGTACTGTGGCCAGCCAGTCATTGCTAAACATGGTTTGACCTGGGTTTACACCTCTTCTGGGGGTTTCTGCACTATTTTTATGGGGGCAGTTGTGGCCTAAATGTTAGAGAGATGGTCTTGTAAACTAGCAAGGCACCTTTTCCCCAGTTGCTCCCTGGGTGCCATAGTGATAGCTGCCCACTGATCTGTGTGTGTTCACTCCTCACCGGTATGGGTTAAATGCAGAGGTCACATTTCAAGAGTGGGTTACCATTCATTGAAAAATGTCATATGTATGTATACAATAATTCAGCAGACAATGTAAACTATACAAAATATCACTATACACCTCTCACTTTGCTGTGGTTTCTGATATCTCTGACAGAATAATCACATTGAGATTTCCATGGAGAAAGGACAAGTGGTACTAAAACTACAAGGCAACATCTGGAAATCCACTAAGCAGTACCAGGATGGAAACTGGCATTATCTCACTGTAATCAGACAGGGTCAAAGGTAAGATTAAGTTGCATGAACATCTGAAATCATTGTTTTAACATCATACATTTGGGGTTGAATATCTAGATATTATTAATAATCAGAACCGTCTGAGCTATTATAGCTGTTAGATTTGTATATTTGTCAACATAAAAACAGCTGTTAACAGGACAGCTTTGGTTTAAATCACATTTAAGATTTTCATTTGACCAACTGTTGGATTAGGAAAGCATTTATACATTAAACTGACAATTATGCAAAGTTTAAGAATAGACAAAGAAACATGCTGTACATACTTTAAGTTATAATCCTTTAGGTACAGTTAAATCTTTAAAGGATAGGCCACCCCAAAATGAAAATTTACAGATAATTTACTCATGCCCGTGTCATCCAAGATGTTTATGTTTTCCTTTCTTCAGTCAAATGAAATTAAGGTTCTTTAAGATCCAGGAGGTGTTTCATTTAAAGCAATTGAACAGGTTGATCGTTTTGAAGATCCAAAAAAAGTTTAAAGGCAGCTTCAAATGGCTCCTCTCGACCCTAGCCAACGAATAAGGTTCTTTTCCAGGCAAAGGATCAGTTATTTTTGGAATATTATAAGTTCGCCTTGGTCTGGCTATGCCCGTCCTCAAACTCATGTAATCACGTTGGAAAGGTCACGCTGGACAAAGACAAAAGAACCACATCATTTGATTTTATTAGAGAGACAGTGCTGATAAATGAATTTAAACTGTTTGCACTCCGGAGCTAAAGGTGGCGGTAATGCCGTTAAAACCAAAAAGAAGTGCTCCATTGTTTACAAGCGTAAAGAAGGAGGGCTGTTCAAAAGTAGATATGTTTGCTGAATATTACATATATGTATTTGTCAGTTATTTGTTGCGCTTGTATTCTGGAAGTCTAAATCTTGTAATCCGCCTGTGTCTAGCGTGGTCTTAGTAATTGTTTAATTTTACTGTTCCACTTTCTTTTAGTGTTGAACTTCGCATTGATGAAGATGATGTTGGAAAGAGACTGACAGATACGTCATCTCAACTGTATTCTTCTAACATACTTCTGGGCAAAGAGACTTTCAGGGGCTGCATCTCCAACCTCTATCTCAGGAGGTCAGTATCTGTAAACTCTTCTTCCTGAAGGTTTCTCAGTCATATCAAATCCTCAGTTTTTATAAGATGAAAGGTGTGTAATGTCACCTGTTAATCTACATGTGTGTGTGTGTGTTTCCAGACAAGAGTCTCTTTATAGACCAGAAGACCTAAGTGCGTATACTGCCACAGGAAATGTGCTGATGAGCTCATGCAGCGCTGGACAAAGCATTTAGCTACTCCCAACAACAGCTTTTTTCTGAGGGTTAGTCTTGTTACCAACAACATTACATAATGTTTTCATAACGCTCTTAGCTAATGAAGACATGAAGTGATGTTTGGTAAATCAGACAAAGCATATATAATTAACTTTTAAAATAGTGTAGAACCTTTCATTGTCATTGGATATTTTTAAGTCTGTTGTGTTCTTTGTTTTCAGAGATGAAGGAAACTTGCAATTGTTTAAGCAGTTTCCATGGTTTCCATTTTAATCTATTCATCTAAGTTTCACTGCATAGCTGTTCCATTTTTTAAGAGCCCAATACAAATGTTTGTCAATGACAGTAAAGTAACAGTTACAGTAATTTATTAATAAGTAAACAGGTATTGTGCAAAAATCTTTGGCCACAACCAGCTTTGTTGTTTGGGCAAAGTTTTAATGACCATCCATATTTATGTTTATTCTTTTAGATACAGAAACAGAAAATACAGGAAATATGTACACAAAATTTAAACACAATTTTTTAGAGCAGAATGTAGGCACTAAACATGCCTTGAACTGTTTTAGGGGAGACTGTCCTGAGATCATTTGATTGGAATTAATTAGGGTTTCATTCCATTTAGGTTTAAGAGAGCAGTTACAGTTTAAGTGTAAAATAAAGCTTACCCTAAATACTTGACACTTTAGCCTATAGAAGCTGTTTTTTCTGATTTTCTTCTGTTTTTAATATTACATACAAATTTCCTGTATTTTCTTTTTTTTTTATTAAAGACACAGATAGATAATTATATTTGGTCATTATACCATTGCTTAAACACCATTACACAGTACTATATATATATATATATATATGTGTGTGTGTGTGTGTGTGTGTGTGTGTGTGTACATATATACATATATGCACATATAAGTAATTAAATAATGCAAATTTTAAATAATAAATTGTTTACTTTTACATTATTTTTGAAGATGGTTTGGAGTTTGATATACTGATTTCAATTAAACTGTTTGGCTGTTGGCATGTACTCGTGTATCTGTTATCCGTATTCTGCAATTGTCTACATTTAAAAAGTTTTATCTGCGTTCTTGACCTGTGTAGTTGTTTTTTATTTCTCCTAACAAACCACCAATGCACCTCATAAACTAATTGCACATCATACCATATGTATAGTTTAGCTTCTTCTGTCAGTGAACATGGCTTCGCATTTTGATAAGTGTAAGGAAGCAGATGGGGTGAGAAGGTTGTAGAGTTAGATACGCATATCCAAGCACTAGTTCAGACTGGTAAGATTAATAACATATCAAATACTGTTTCAGATGCACCTATAGAGATATTTGAAAACATTTGTTTTATTAAATGAGCTTGGAGCCGTCACAAAAAAAAAACATTTAAACATGCAATTGTCAAAACAATCCTGAATATTGTCATAATTTACTCTGCCTCAAGTCATTCCAAACCTGTATACATTTCTTTATTCAGTTAAACAGAAAGAATATATTCTGAATAATGTAGGTAATTAAACATTGTCTGGTAGCCACTGACTTATTTTGGTATGGAGAAAAAACATGGAAATCAGTGGTTACCAACAGCTATTTTTTTCTATATTTACTGTTAACCACAGCTTCATGGAGCTTATTGCTTTAGTAAAAGTGAGTTTATTTTAGCTGAATTTAATAAGTTGGAATCATTCAGAGCAAAATACATCAGTGATGTATCCAGTTTTTAACCTGGAGAAATAAAGGAAGTGAATTAAAGGTTGTCATGAACAGTTTGTATAACGGCAACAAAAATTTATTGGAACTGAAAATCCAAGAATTGAGAAAAGAATTGCAAACACTTTCCAGCAGACAGACAGACAATCACCTGTTCAGTGTTTAAGAAAATGTTGAATGTTGTCGTCTTTAGAAGTCTTTATAATGCAGAAGTCTGGATAGAAAGAGATTATAATTCTCACAAAAACATATAGATGATTTGTATAAAACAAAAACTGTAATAAAAAAAAGATTTTTGTAAAGATATGTAAAAATCATTGATGTTTACCTAAACAAAAGCGCATGGCCTTTATTATTGGCTACAGTGTAGAAGCCACTCCTTGGGGAGAAATCCAGACAGCGGGTTTGGAAGATAGCCTTTTTCCTCAATTGTGGAAAGTTAGAGAACACTGTGAAACTGGGAAGGTGAACCTGAGGGGAAAAATGGCACGGAAACGTAAGTTGCACTTAGAGAATTTTGAAACCATAAACACAATGATAACAAATGATTTCACCTGGAGCAAGAGGAGCAGTGATAAAGCACAACCCACGTAAAGAAAAAAATTGCCATTCTCTTTCAAACAGATGACGATGGAGAGGCAAAAATAAAATGACCTGTACCTTTAATTAAACCTTTTACAAATATTAAATATTTTCATATAATTCTATAAAATATGACACACCAATCGGTTGGCCTCATCCTCTGTTCTTGATCCAATGGCCAAAATCTCAGAGGTGTTATTGAAGCACAGAGAGGTTGCTGGTGTCACCAGGTTCATCACGGCTTTCAGAGGTTTGGGCTCAACCTTCTGCAGGCAGTCTTTCTGTGAGTAGATGTTCACCACACCAGACTGAGAGCTACAAATAAAACATGAGAACAAGTCTTTAAAAAAGCTTTGCTGGACACAGCTTAATAATTATGTTTCACAGAATTACACACTTTCTTAACCCATGCTTTAGTAACCAAGACTAAAGAGCTTCAGTGGGCTCAGGTGAAATCAGATTTTTGCCCTCCGAAATTACAAATTGAAGTGCCACTTCACCTTTTCCTCACAACTCCACAGAGGGTGCCATTACAGTGAATGACTTACACTATTAGTGCTGTTATACCACTCAACACTGCATTCTGCACCTTTTAAATAACATTTTTCACTTTATTTACTTAAATGAAACTTAAAAAGGTGCATATTTTTGAAGTGTTATAATAGAGTTTTGGCAAGACCTTAAATAAGTACATTTTTTCACCCAAAAATGATGTGGGAATGTGCTGGGATTCCAGTGATGTCATGAGAATAAGTAAATGATGGGAGAAATTTTGTTTTTGGGGGAATTACTTTTTAAATAATCATCATCTGCCAGTTCAGATTATAAGAAATTAGTGATCAGTTCTGGCTGTTGCCTGATCCTGAAGCAGCCCAAATGACTGCCCCTGTCTCAATGGTAAGCTAGTAAGAACAATGTGGCTGAGGCAGAAATCATCAGACGTTAATATTGACACACAAAGTTTGTGGAGAACATATCACTTACCCGCAGGCCAGATACATATTGTCCCGTGACAACGCCAGTGATGTCGCTTTTACACAGCCGTCATCTGTGAACTTCTTTAAACACCTACTGCTCCGCACATCCCAGATAAACACATCACCTTCCACTGGAACACACAACAGGTCAAAATTATTGCCCTTAAAACACATTGTATGCATTAGAAGACATTTGTCCAGTCTCTACAGATCCTGAGTTTATTCACATTAATTTGAATACTATAGTACAGCAACTGTACTGCCAACAACTGGCTTTACACAACAAATGTACATGGAAAATATTGCTCAAATTTAATGTCAATTTTATTTTTAATTTCAAACTGTACATGCTGTCTTCTAGAGTTAAGTTGGGACATGTGGCCACTATTATTTTCATCCTTTAGAAGAAGGTACCTCTGAGTCTTCAAAGTGATTGACACACGCAAATTTATTTTCTATAAATGGTAGGCCATTTATTGACGGCATGATGCGACGTTTATTGTCCTGGTGCCCAGGTTGTTACCTGTCTATCTACACCCTAGCAACCATTTACTGTACCCTAGCAACCATGTAATAAAATGAATAGACCATATCTCAGCATTAGAACAGTGTAGAGACATGTGGGTGGGCTTAATTTGAAAACAGAAAATGTACCTATGTAGTTCTTATCACAATTAGGTATTAAAGCTGAATGTAACCAGCAAAAAAAATCTCACTTTCATCTCACGTAGCTATATTCTTTTAGATGTTCCTTTTAACAGTATTAGTAATCTAGCAATGTCCTAATTAAAATCTTTGTTATTGCCATGACACATGCCCTGTCCCAAGTACTCAAGT
>JAZGTK010011010.1:0-15957 GCA_036877625.1 Ambastaia sidthimunki | reverse complement strand
ATGGTATTGGGAGAGTTTTAACCATAAGCATGTGTGTGTTGTGTTTCAGGTTGTTCGGGCACACAGGTGCTTGCAGTGCGTGTGGTCAGTCTATTCCTGCCAGTGAAATGGTCATGCGAGCACAAGGAAATGTCTATCACCTTAAGGTTAGTTATATAACTCACTACCTCAATCCATGTTAACTTAATAGCTCTTGTATTTGTCTCAATATCTGCTCACATGACCGAGAACCAAGGCTAAACAAAACTCCCACAGATTTGGCTGTAGCCCCTCTCTAAAGCACCTATATAACAGATGTTCATTAGAGCTGAATTAAATGTGTGATTGTAAGGCTAGCCAAAGCCTGCTTTTATTACAGCTCCTCATTAAAATGTCTTCCCAATGACAACCTTACTCAGCACTCATTTCTTGAAAGCTGAGCTGGCCTTGATCACAAAAGGAGTAACTCATTAAAAGTCATTTTGAGCAATAAGAGGCCAAGGCAGTTCGCAAACAGTGAGGCCTGACTAGCACCAATTTGCCCCTTACACCATGTTAACAGGGTTAAATATACACATCCTTCTTTAAAATATGAGTTTGGTTCTTTGCTGTGTGTTCCAGTGTTTCTCCTGTGCAACATGCAGAAACCAGCTGGTCCCTGGTGACCGTTTCCACTATGTGAACGGCACCATATTTTGCGAACACGACCGTCCAGGAGCCACACTTCTTACTACTCACCTGCAGAGTAACCCAGTGCTACCAGACCAGAAAGTGAGTGGATGTATTTTTCTGTTTAAATCAGACAGACGGATTGTCGTGTTTTTATTGCTTTATTGTCATTTCACAGTGCAGTACAGAGGTCTCCAATTAGGTCCACATACTGTAGCTGCAGAGTTTAGCTCCAACCCCAATGAAGCACAACTGAACCACTTATTAGGGTCTTTGGGACTGATAGAAACCTGAAGGCTGGTGTGTTGGAGTACATCGGAGCTAATCTCTGCAGCTCTGTGGACCTGCAGAAACATGGATTGGAGACCCTTTGTATTGCACGATATGTAGTTTCTAGTCTGTAGGCCATCAGTAATAAAGTGTTGCCCTAGAGGATAAACATGCAGTTACAAATCTTGTGTCTTGTAGGTTTGCTGAAGGTCTTCCCCCCCCTCAAAGGCCCTCCAGTGTCCTGCTCACCGCAGATCCATTCCACAGCATCCATTCCTCCTTATGCACTTAAGTTTTTACAGCCTAAATTTACAGACCCACATTTCAAAGGCTCTGTGTTGGCCACGTAGTCTATGAGAAAGAGAACAAGTATGGGCTGTAAAAATCATGCAAAAATTTCTACATCTAATTTTTTTAAACCTCTGTTTATATAGCCTGATGTGGACTGCATTTATTATCTCTCATAAGATTGAGATTGAGATAAGATTGAGATTAGGACTTTCCACGACACCCGAAAACAGAAGTAACACATCTACTCTGTCACAGGATATCCTGCTACTAACCTCACTAACTAACCTCACAGAGACTTCATCTTAAAGCTGTTATGCATCACACATAATGCATAGCGTACACAAGTCAATGTTAAATAGCATTTACAACCCATTGTACTTTTTTAATCTGATGCATTTCAGAGGAAACAGGATAGTTAATGATCAAATTGTCCTAAAAATTTTAGGAATTTAACCATTGGAAATCACTTGGAGTGTAAATGGTGGTTTTGTAGCTAAACCTCTGTAGCCAAGATTATGGATTAGATTCCCAGGGAACACATATGCTGAAAGTATGTATACCCTAAATGCACTGCGAGTTGCTTTGAATAAAAGCATTAATTAAATCGGCGTTACACACTAGAATGGAGTCAGGTGGTGTCAGCCAATATATATATATACATTTTGTTAATTAAAACCCGAGTTGTGAATGAGAAGTGAGAAATTGTGATGTCAGCCAAAATGAAAATCATTGTAGAGGTGGAGGAATTCTTAAAATTCTGATTATGATGTTTATTCCTTCCTGGAATAATTTGAACCAATGAATCGTTCACAATAAGACCAGAAATGTTTATTTTTTCTTTCATGGGTTAATTTCGATTTCATGGTTAGTTTGAAGATAGATCATCTAATGTCAAAAACAGAATTAGTAAAAAATATTGTGTACATCTTTTGGACATCATTCAGGGTGTAGAATTGTAAATATGTTTTTATACTAGCACTCTCTGTAATGGTTGAATTATCTGCTCAACATGTGATGTCTATTTAAGGTGTAATTATCCAATAAATGAAAAATACAACAAAAGCTATCCATCAAGAAAGAGTTGTTGTTCCTTTTTACCATACAGATTTCATTGTTCATTGTTTGTTACTATTTTCTGCTAGTTATTAGCTTTGCTCTCAGTGGTGCAGACCTGATTACCCAAAGGGTTAGTATGAATAGGGCTTGAGCTCGGACCATTACAGAAGCAATTAAATATGAGCGGAGTGTGCGAGTTTATTGTGAGTGCGGTATCTGTGCTGCTATTGCACTAGGGAGGCTGAACTTTACTCTGATCCCGTGTTTGAATTTAATAAGGACTAATCTGCCGCCTAGTTAATTAAGAGGCAGTCGCTCCTTTCTGTTCGTTGCCTCAAAACAATCACACACGTTAAATGTTTACCATGTCGCAATTAAAGTACACAGCACAACTTTCCCACCCCCTCTCTCTGCTGACAAGCTGTTGCCCTTGATGAAGCCGCTCTGAGCTAGTGGAAAAAATTATTCCACTCGGTTTGGAAGCATTTTAGAACTGACATTCTGAAAGACTTTTCTAACAGAAACTTCGTTCAGCTTTATATTTGTTTCACCCCATCTTGTTCTTCATGGTGACCTGTAATGCCACATGTTTTCACATTTAAAAAAATTTGCAATCCTTTATTGGTGAACTTTAAGCTGCTGTGTACGAAAATTTCAATTTACACCATGAATTTACAGTATATTCCTGTAATTTTTACAGTAGCAGTTCGACTGCAGTAGTCGAAAATTAAGTTGATCGTTAAACTTCTAACACTATTATAAAGGCTTGAACAGTAGCAAGAGTCAATAACATTCAAATTTCCAACCAAAATAATCACCATAATGGTTTCTTAAATTATTTTACTGTCAGGAATTATTGGTATTCCACTACCAATAATGTAGGATCCCTCAATGCAAAACATTCAGGTCATTTGTCTTTTTTTATTTTTAATTGCCTGTTTTACACAAAAAATAATCCTGACCTAATTAGCTTTTAAATAAAAGAAAATACTGTATTATTGTAACAAATTACTGTTAAATCTTGTCAAGCCCAGGTCATTTTTAAAGCAGATTTCTCATGTCAAGAAGCACTATAAGATTTATAAGAGCTGAATCTTGTATGAAAACCTGTGGAGATACACTCTTCAATTTAGTGAGCTCCAAAACGGCACCTTAATGCGCTTAGCTGTGAATAAAGTGTTCCCTGATGTTGGAGTTGGTGCTGATACTGCATCAATTATTTATTTCACATTCGATTGAAAAGCATCAGGCAAATTCATTAACGTATGCAAATGATCACAATTGCAATTATCTTCATATCTTGATAAGTAAGGAAATCAAAACCTCGGCACAATTTGAATCCCACCGTGCCTCAACTTACACTCCGCATTCAAACCAATCAAGCTTCATCTGCATATCCCTAATTAATCACGCATATTCAGAAGCCAATTAGAAGGTCTGAGAGAAAAAAAGCCTCTTAGTCAACAGGCATTATCCTCTATCAGAAAAAGTTTGCAGGTGTAAGAATTGCTATGCTGCTTCTGTCATGGAAAAAGTGTTTATGCTTACTAATTAATCATATTAACACATGCAAATGAGTCTAATTGCCTGAGTTTCCTCGCCTCACGCTGTGAAAAAGTGGGAAAGAGAGGAATGAGGATATTTTTACAAACTAACCACACAGAACTTGTAGAAATGCTTTGCTTTTCCTCTGACAGGTCCAGTATCAAAATAGCACAGGGTCGTGTTGAATGGCAAACCTGCCATCTTTCACAAATCTTAAAACATTTTCTCTTATTTGGCTTTTTAATCACATTTTTTAAAAAAGTTCTGTTTTTCTGAGCCATGTTTCATAATAAACCTTAATCTAATTTTAGGGTTAGGTTTATGTTTAGGCTGGGGTTAATTGCTTGAACCTCATTCTTGAGTTCTTTCAAATTTTAGGGGTAGTTAGTGGTTAGGAATAAGAGTTAAGAATGGGATTAGAACTATGGCTATTTGCATGTCTTTTTTATGGCTATTTGACAGGAATGTTGTTCCAGGACCAACAAAAGCTGTTAAATAAAGGAACACTTTGCGTGGCCCATATGCAGTCACCCTTTTGATAGTATATTTTAATAGTAATATGAAGAAAAGATGGAGGAGCAAGAAATTACTGGAGTAAACTCAAACTCAAGATGCCCGCTTGAGCACCACTTCTCAGGGTTTAAAACATGTACAATAACTGCTAGGCCACACCTCACCAGCACATATCACAGCATTCTCATTGGTTTGACCATTGCTAGTGACAGCATAGAGACGACAGGAAGTGATACAGGAACAGGAAGTGACATAGCTGGACTGAGCATGATCACAACCAGCCAATGTGTTGGAACACACATGCTAACCGCTAAACCACGGCTCTGACAGAACACAGGTCTGCTTGCTTGGGCCTCTGTCTCAACAAGTCTCAACATTTTGATGAAACAACACTCACGTCTGGCTCTTGGTGATCCTACGTGTAATATTAACTCATTAGACTTTCATATCACAGGGGGGTACGGCTGGCTGCCGCAAGCTCCCTCAGGTCTCCATCAGATCACTTTCTAGAACATGTCTCTTCAGTGTTAGTTAGTAATGAGCCACTTGTGTAGTGAATCAGTAGGGCCTCTGCGACAGAGAGACAGTCTTGACAACTGTGAACTTCTCAGAGCAGAGAATGTCAGAGAAGGAGATAGGCAGCGTGAAAAAAACAGTTCGGCAGCCAATCAGAGCGCTTTGAATAATTAAGGCGATCGGCTTAATTAGCTCAATTACGTTAATTTGACCACGGAACATGGCCATATGGTGAAAGGAAACAAAAGAGGGGGGAACTAATTAAAAGTAAAATAATGAGGATTTTAATTAAGCTTTTCCCCAGACGTCAGTGAGAGGAGATCTGGTGCAGGAGAGAGTAATTAAAGTACTGTAACGCTGGCAACATTGCTCTCTCTCTCTCTTTCTCTCTCTCTCTCTCTCTCTCTCTCTTTCTCTTTCTCTTTCACTCATTCTCTCTCAGAACTGTGAGGGCTCAATCGGTCTAATTAAATCTGTAAATAAATTAGCTACATGGAAGCCTGCTTGAGTTGACACCCTACCCCCAACACAAACACTCACCCACACGCCTCTCCTATATTTATCTCCTAACTCCATATAGTATTATGACTTACGGGTTGGGAGGGAGGTCTACTTTGGGTTTGTTTTGAATGAACCAAATGCTACCAGAAAGTGGAGGAATCTTTGTGCTCTGTGCTTGTTTTAAGAACAACATTGTCTTTGCTTTTACTGCGTCAAAATGACATCCTAACCTACAGTTCTTACAACTACATAACTATTTTATGAGGTGGCCATTTTATATTAATTTGTAAGATGCTTCACAGTAAACAACTTACACGAAACAAAATAAATAAAAACAAGAGGAATTGGGGATATATAGTTTACAATATGAACTCTAAAGAATGCAAAAAGTAATTGTGCTATTTTACTACATTCAAAATGTTAAATATATAAATATATGTTAAAAGATACTTTGAAAGATTCCTACACTGTTTTGAAAGGGATCTTTTACTACTTTTTGACTTTAAAATAACTGTAGCAACTATGCATGCTGCCTCTATGGTTTAGCAGTTACCGCGCTATATTCTTGAAGTGTGTTTATAAGAAAACAAAAAGTGCATACTTCCTTTTCATGCTTAATATGTCAGCATGTTTCTCAAGCCTATTTGTTTCCCTTCCCTATTTTGAGCACAAGCCTCAAACCTGTGACACATGAGTCTCGATACCCCCACATCAACTGCTCTATCTGCTTCTATATCTGTGGTCTCAAGTTTAAACAAGAGTCAGTGGCTACCTCAGGCATGGCATCAGACGCAACACTAAGCCCTTTATATTACCCATGCTGCTCTGCCCCATCCAGTTTCTATTCCTGTTAGGGGGTCCACCCGCAGGACCCCTCCACATCGGACCAAACTTTCCCTTTAAATGGCTTATTTGACTGTAATATCCCATTAAATCTGAGCTTGATCACATTCTCTCTACTTTTGTACGCCCTCCAGCCCCCAATCGTTTGTACTCGCATTGATAGCACATTTTTAATTAGAAAATGCATTCAGACTGGCAACAAAGTGATTTGCATATTAAATTAACAGCTACTTACATTCCATGGTGTCTGGCAAGGCAGCTAGTTACAAAGGGAGAATGAAAAAGAATTGTGTACACAAACTGCTATGTAACAAATTTTCACCTTTTATTTGTGTGCATCCTTAATTACAAACTTACATCCATAAAATGATCTTTTGAGTATAGACTTTAGTCAGAGTTGAAGCCTTTTTTAAATGTACACATATGAAAACGGGGCGTAGGGTAAAAAAGTACAGTCCTTTAAAAAGATGTACAGTTGTCACTTGGTGACAATCAGCCAACAGCCAACGTTTTTCCGAAAAATGTCTATAAGGTTGGTGTGTCCTCCAAATATTTGGAAGATTGATTGTCTAGAATGAAAATAGAAAAGGGTTTCTGTAGCTAAACTGCTAGAGCATGGCGCTAGCAACACCAGGGTCATTGGTTTGATGCCCAGGGAACAGATGAATTAATCAAATGTAAAGGAACTTGAATTCACTGTAAGTGTCATGAATAAAAGTGTTTGCCAAATTTAGATAGATTTAGGGTTTCCAGCCTTGCAAATATGCTATTTCCTCTTTTCACCTCTCACCTCAAACATATAATGTTTCCATTTTACAGCCCCAATGTATTTAATATTCTGAATATTTTCCTCCCACATCACTCTTCAGGACAGATAACACAGTTGAGAATGATAGTGGCACTGTTGTGTCGGTTTGAGGGCCCCAGAGAGCTCTGCTCTCCTCTCAGTCCCCTCAGGAAAGCCAGATGCTGCTATTCACCCCAGAGACTGAAGCGGAACAGGGGACCCTGACTTCATAAAAACATGAACAGTGACTTCACAGGGAACAATGTTTTGTATCTTCACTGACAGCACTGACATCAGTTGACTGTAATGGGCTTCTGAAATAAAACAGTCCCCATTCTAGGTTCAGCATTTTAAATATAAAGTTTAGATTCATGTTCCATTAGGTGTTTTCCGGATAAAGCATGTTTGTTTTATACAGCCTCCTCTGGGAAAACACCCCTGCTCCCAAGTATTGGGTTCCAATAAGGAGGTTGTTGATGCACACCATTGATATCTTTGGACTTTCAGGAGTGGTTGACATCATTAGACATGGAGCGACTCGTACCCTTGTCCCCTGTGAGGGAAGTAAACCTGAAAAACAAATTAATAAAGATACTGGTGAAGTCGAGTGGCGTGCCCAAAACTCCCTTAACCACTGAAAGGTGACTGTGGCTTAAAGACACAAGTGGCTTGTTTTTTAATAAAACAACGGCTGTAAAAGACACTACTGATAAATGACACCGGTGTTTCATAAATTAGTTTGTCATAAATTTTCATAAACAGTTCTTTTTCTGAGTAACATCACAGGTTTTAAAAACGCTTCCCTAATGTTTCCATGACATAACAAAAACGTTAAAAATGTTAATTTTAATATTCTAGGAATGTTTCAAGTTTTTGGGTTTTAGATATAACATTATTGCTTTATTATAAGAATGTTATTCAAACTTTTTAAAATTTTTAAATGTTTTTAAAATGTTCCACTAATAACTTAAGAATAACACTGGGAGAACATTAGTCAACGTTTTGAGAATGTTCCCTGCTAACTGTGTGGATAACTGTTGGTAAAAGTTACAGTGGAGGCCACTGGTGAAGATTTTATTTAGCAGTTTTCTCATTTGAGTATGTTTTATCCTAAATGTTATATAACTAACATAACAATTTAAGCTGAAATGAAAGATGAAGATACATTTCAAGAACTTCTTACTATTTTGTATTGATAGCATATCAAGCCTCAGACTGGCATAGACAGATTTTGGTAAAAAGGATTCACAGTCCCAGATTTTCAATGTTTCAAATGTTCAGCTTTTGAACCTCACTAAATATGGGCTTGCTAACAGAATTTAGTTGTATATGCATATGATAGTTATTTCACAAAGCCTTTGAGTATGTATGTTCTTCATCTTTTTGCCGTATTGTGTGTATATTCCTCAACTGTAAAGAGCCCTTATCTTAGCCGAGCTGGATGAGTGTGGTGTTAGCAAGGTCATGAGTTTGATTTCCAGGGTGAACTGAAATAAAGCCAACCTTGAATGTGCTGTAAGTCACTTTGAATATAAACGTCTTCCAAATGCGTAAGTGTATCTGACATTCATCCTGTCTTTTGCTGTTTGGCTCTCGCTCTCTCTCGCTCCCTCTCTTTATCTATCTATCTATATCCCCCCACAGCCCAGGTGGGTTTGACTGTTCATTAGCACCCTGTGAAGAAGAACAGATGCAGATGGAAACACCTTCACACAAACACATGCAGACTGACATCAGTAGCAGAGAACACAATTAAACTTTCAAGACACTGAATATCACCAGGATTTAGATCGTAATTAGAAGACTTCACTTTGCTGTGTGTGAAAGTCACAATCTTTCATATCAGAACTGGGAGCTCATTGCACCTAATATGGTTTTTTTGAGCTTTTAATCTTTGTTTTTGATAAAGCATAAAACAACTCAGAATTTTAATTCAGACTATATTTTATTAGTATTAGTATGTGCATTCCCAAAGATTCGAAACTATGACCTTGTTATCAAAATTCAATGCTCTAGTTAAGATAAAGACAAGATAAAGGAAAGCTTTACTCTCATTTTGCACTAAATCTATGTGATTCCTGGTGTTTGCAAAAATAAATATTTGTTAATGAATGTTCTTTTCCATACATGAAAATGAACAAAATGGACTAGTACTGGTCCTTGATTATGATTGGCTGAGCCACGTTCAAAGCTGTTACTCTATGAACGTACACCTGTGACCTCACTACATCAGTTTACTGTGCCACTGTGTTGTGTGTTGCAGTTTCTGAAGAAGAATTTTTTATCTACATTCACTGTAAACCATGGCTTCTGGGGATTATTAAAGACCAAATTTTTTATAAGATCACACCTGGTTCGACATCAGTGATGTCAAAAGGCATTAGTTGTTGTAGATGTTGTGGTGATCATGATGTGCAGAGTTTGAATATGATCAGTGACTAACTACTGAAATTTTATGCAAAGCTAACTGATACCGTATGCAAAGCTATCGTATGACTTCATGGGCTTTATAATACTTTAACTTCATCAGGTACACTGCTTTCAATGTGAACAGACTTTGCGTGGTGAAATGTCAGTTGGTTTGGCATTTGAGTGAGAGATATCTGTCACAAAAAGGTAAAAAAGCAGACAGCCTTTCCTGTGGCCTTCAAACTCTCGGTCAACACTGTTGTTTTGAAACTGACAGGGTGTATCTGAAACAGACAGTGGAGAGGGCAGGCGTAAAAAAACAGGAGGGAAGGGGTCCTGCGGCCTGCGAACTGAGACACTTTGAGAAAGAGGACAGACTCATAAACTGAGATAAGCGTGCTAAAGCCTCATGCATGCTATGGCTAACCTGGAAATGCCAAGGCCAAAGCAAAAGCCAAGAGCTCAGTGTGTGTGAATAAGTGAGAAACGTGTGTGTGTGTGTGTGTGTTCAAATGCCAGTACAGCTTTCTGAGGCAGACCCACCTTACTGAACCACAGCACATCTCTCTCTGTTATCAACGTTCACACACCTGCTCACACAAACAATAGGGGCCACAGTGTGCAGTATGTGTGTGTGTTTATAGAAGAAAAGACTAGATCAAGCAAGGTCAGGAGAATCTTCATCTGAAGCGTGTTTTGGGCTCACCTGCTCTTTAATCTTTCTAAACAGTCAAACTGTGGTGTGTTTGGTGTGTGTGTACATCTGAGAGTATTTTGTGTGTATATGCGTTCTGACTAACGGTCACTGCTGTATCTCTGCGTTTGATCGTTCTAGTTTATAGCTGGTTGCGGCACATCTCACCTCATCTAAACGTTTTTGTGAACATGCTTGGATTTGCATGGCCACTACCTAGTATTTGCTGTTTTAGGCATAAAACATACTCAATACAAGTACGCAAACGCTTGTGTATTGATTGTGTTACTGCTGCTAAAATTCATCACACTGTTTTTACACTTAATTGCTTAGTCTGAATCTGAATTTGATTGTAATCCCCTTCTGGTTTCTTTTCACACCTTTGGGTACAAATCGCAGCATGTTTGCAACATCAGCATAAACATTATTGACACCTGTTTACCACTGTAACTAAGAGCAATAAAATATTGCACACACAGAACACGTCTGTTGCAATTGCAAGACATGCAAAGAATGCAAACTGGCAGTTAACACTTGTTCTTTATAGCTATGAATAACACATCTGGTATTGTTACAGACAGAAGGTAACTTTCGGTCAATTGGACAAGCATTCATGCCTGTATTTTAGTGCAGGAGTGAAGTATGTTTCTGGCCGAACACTTGATCCACACTGCTCTGGCATGCTAAATGCATTAGAGAGGTTTACATGAGCATATTCAACCCATGCAAAAGACTCTCTCTCTTTTCTCTCTCTCTCTCTCTCTCTCTCTCTCTCTTCTTAGAGAAAATAGAAATTTAACAAACGTGTTAGCTGAGTTGGAACCAACAGACAAAATCAAGTGCAGCGTTCATGCATCTATGCTTGTGTGAGTGTATGTGTGTGTGAGGTTATTGTATAAGTCACAGAGGAATTCTGATAAGACTTTTGGAGCCAGACTGTAGACACTGTGCAGCAGACAAGCCGATGACTGAGCAGATACTGGGCGGAACTGGTAATAGCACTCACTCTCGCTCTCTCTTTCATCCCCTCGCTTTTTCCCTCTCTCATTTTAAAATCACTCACCCCTTTAGAACAGAATCTTGCACATGTATGTGCTGACAGTTTTACCTTACTTTAAAGGAACAGTTCAGTCCAAATGGAAAATTTTGTCATTATTTACACACCCTCATGTGGTTTCATACCTGTATGGCTTTCAGTAGAAGATCACTAGTAGTCGACTACTTTAAATGTGCCTCTGAACTAAATCCCCAAAGTCCTCACAGTTAGCTCTGTCCTTGTTAATGGCTTCAGCACACTTAGAATATAGTGCACTTGTAGTGTAGTATATCTACTGCAGTGTAGAATATTCCCCACTTTAGTCATAACATTTGTCACACTTTCTCCTTTTGTTTCATATGCGTTTAAAACAACATAGGCAAATTTGGATAAATGTTTCATTTTTGGGGGGGGAGATATTGCTATAAAAGAGGGCAGTTGTGGTTGTGTGTTCTTTAGCTCATAGCGATGTCCAATTAATCTCCTCGTTCCACCATGCAGATGGACTGTCTCTGATCTGTGGAGAAAATTCCTACTGGTGTGATAGCAATCAGGAGAAACAGGGACGTATGGAAGTGGTTCTTCTGTAAACAGATGCTTAAGAGGAACGATGGCTGTGAATAATTACTGAGCTGAAATGAAATATGTCTGACTATTATCATCATAAGATCATCCTCACTGTCATATGCTATTGTGCAGACATGGTCTTCATCGACACGATCGCTGTCCTCTTCAACATCGTCAGAACTGACTGAAATCAATGCTACCTTCACTGCCCAGGAGGTGTGGGATTCATTCGCTTCTTGTTTATAAAAGCAATCAGCAGTTTTTGTTCAAGCACCAACCAGCCAACAATTAACAGTTTTTTGGCAGTTTTGTTCCACACAAACTACATCGTGCATTTAATAACTAACAAATGTATTTGTTAAAAGCATAGACTTAAGTAATTCAATTGATTGTGATTATAGTTCTCTGTACATTTTTATTTTTCTGTCATCATTTCTTAAAGGGTTTTTAAAAACCTAGTTTTACCAGATGTTTAATTGTTTAGTTTTCTGTAATGAAGTCTGTAATATGGATTAGAAATGAACTCGTATTAACTGCAGCATCAAGGCACATTTCTATGACCACATATACCACATTAATTACATATTCTCAGTTCAGTGATGTTTTTAAATAAGCAGACGTCCTGCTAAAATATGGCTTTAGAAATCTTTGGATGTGGCCTATTTGCAAGATGGTGTCTGCTGAGTTGCAATAGATGGTTTGGGGACAAATGAGTGGCAGAAATCGATATTGCATCATTAGGAATGGAAGTGTCACCTTTCAAAGCCTTTCCTTTTTATAACAGAGACACAAGAATTAGCTGGAGAAGGAATTTTTTTTATGTGACTTGAGCTAAAGAAGCAATACCATTAATGTCTAACATCATTGCTAATTTTGTTATTAAAATAGTTTGAATATAAGAATTTAGGAGCAGTTTGTGTATTTAACGATGCAATCTGTAAGTGTTTTTGGTAAAATAATTAACAAAAATCAGTTACTGAGCAAGTACATAAAACATCAACATCATTTAGAATTTCCCAGGAAATGTCAGTTTGACTTGAGTTTACGTGACCTCTGTAAACAGAAGACATGCCTTACAAATTGCCTGTGTATAGCTTATAGCTTGTTCATACAGCAGTTGCTTTGGATTTAAACTTGTCATCCACATCCACAAAAAACTTTCAAAGTAACTAGCAATTTTTTAAAAACAGAAATGGTGACAGAAAGGCAAAAGTTGCAAATTACAGCTTTAAGCAATAATACATTAAGTTTTGTAACACTTTCATGATTTTTGAATAGCACACTAAAAACAATTTAATGTTTTCATATCAATGATATCATCATAAGCAGTAATTGGTTCACCCAGCTGAGCTCACTGTTCATTAACTAGCCATCATGTTAGCATTACAGACTAATAACACAACTTATTTAATGTAACATCTTCAAAAGATAAAAGACAGAGTAGGAGGCGAGAGAGAGAGAATAATAATCACGTACATGAGGACAAGCTGGAGGTTTGTTTATAACTGAGATGAAGTGGACCATCACAGAAGGAGTCATGCAGAGGCTGTAACAGTGATAGAGACTGATTAAAAGATGGAAGCTCAGAGGGAAGGAGCCATAGCTGCATTCTTGCACTGAGCTCAGAGATGTACAGAAATGCTGAACGAGGCTTTGTTGAACATCTACTGCAACATCTTACTGCATGTACGACGCACAGTTTCAGTGTCTGTCTGTGTGTTTAACTACAGGACAAGGAGAGTAAGAGGCACGCTATCAGTTCCACCATCTAAATAGCATCTGCTGCTCTTAGCACAATAGATGAGGAGTTGGCAAGGTAATGAAACAACAAACAAAGGTAACATGAGTGCAGTTTCAGTGTACAGAAGCAGCACTGATCTGAGATAAGAAAGGCTGAAGTTCATCGTAATGGGATTACATGATATGCTTGCCTGATTTACAGAGCATATGTGACAGATTTTTACATGATCAAAAAACATGAGCGACTGTTGCACGTGCAAAACCTATATATGACACTGCTGGGATAGACAGGGTAGTACCAGTAACAATTTAAGATTGTGAGAATGTTTCCCTAATGTTTCCGTTAAGTAACAAAAACATTAACAATGTTATTTTGACAGTTCTAGTGACATTCCAAATGTTTTTTCTTTATTATAAAAGGTTTTAAAACATTTTTTAATTAATGTTCTACTAACAAATTAAGAATAATGTTTTTATTATAGTTTTTATTATAGATGATAGATAATGATAGATAATATTCTGTTACTGCAAAAGCAGTTTTTGATAACTTTGAGAGAACTTTTAGAGAATGTTAGCCAACAAATGCAGGACACTGAAGTTATGTTGAGGTTATAAAGCTAATAAATAGTTTAAATTCCTAAGTGTGAGCAATAGTAATAGTAACTGTATTAGCTTAATGTTGCTAGATAATTAAAAACTTAATCTTAAATAAACTTAAACTAAATACTGTTATTTGCATGCAAGTGCTTATGTGCATACACAGTATGCTCATGTTTCTGGGAACAAAACATTAACAGAGAAAAGAATTACACAAATCGAGTCTGTATCAGATCTTTGTGTGGTCACACACACAGACGCTGCCACCCATCTTGCGTTTCCAAAACTCAATTCACACATAATCCCAAATTTCCTACAACATTCCAGCATGATTTTTCCATTCTGTGTTCTCAGCCTTTTCTCTCTGTGAGACAATCCATCCACCCTCATCAACGCACAAACACGCCTTAACTGTGTGGTCTCCTAGTAGTAGAAATATTTTACATTTACATTTATTCATTTGGCAGATGCTTTTATCCAAAGCGACTTACAGTGAATTCAAGGTATACATTTTTTACCAGTACTTGTGTTCCCTGGGATCGAACCCACAACCTTTGCGCTGCTAACGGAAATGCTCTAACAGTTGAGCTACAAAAACCTAATCTACATGAGTAACATACACCCACTCTAGAAAAACTGACTTACTAGTGTAAGCACTGATGATTATAGATCAGACTGAATTAGAAGAAATATTGAAAGCTATCACGAACAGGGAGGGGCCCACAATCCCACCACGTCATGCATCAGTCAGTTACTATTACTCTTATATAGCTTGACCTACAAGACCCAGAACAAGCCAATAAAATCGCCTGTAGTCCAACCCGTGAAACACACTGGAGTTGTGGTAATGACACCCTAAGATCAGATTGCGTGTCTTGTTCTCTTTGCATGCTATGTCTTTGTGCTCCAGCCTTCTGGATGTGTCCCATTGTTGCTCTGCTCTTAGTGCCTCTTTTCCAGGCTCCCATCTGGGCTTTGGGGGTGGGGAGGGTTTTTGTAACGGCTTTAATTGTGTAGGTGAGGCTGTACTTAAAGCACTGCAGCTAATTGGCTGTAAATGAGTCCATCTGCTTTGATTCATGTTCGGAGTGAGTCTGCAGTTCTCATGGTTTCACAGTCTTTACATTTTCATTGTTTCTTTCCATCTCACTGTTAGATATCTGCACATTGGCAGTTTAAGCTGAAGGCTGAACCAACATGTAAACAAGACCCTGTGACCTGACCTGAAAATGCTGTCACATTTTATTAACAGACTCTAGATACAGGCAGACTTAAACTGCCCACAACTACTACAAGAGAGTGAAACAAAGATGAAACAGAAAGCAAAGTATATCAAAACATGTGCACTAGTGATCAAACTTCGAATTTGATTTGGAAAATGTAGATTTAAAGACATGCTTAAATGCCTGAAATGATTTTTAGCTTGAAATAAAATTGTCTATGCATTCTTTCCTTTATTTATTATAGTTTATTTTTTAATATATTGCAATAGGGAACTGTTGCCCCTCTATCGCCATCTCTGTTTGTAAAATAAAATTGCAAGTTACTTTCAGAGCTACTTTCTTAACTGCTGTAAGAACAAGATACAAATGGTCCACAGCACCCATACATGCAATATAGTTGTCAAGTTTTTTTGCTTACAGACGTGACATACGCTGACAAATGTCATCAAACAGACAATTCCAGCAATATCAAACAAAACAGCTGAAATTATATAGCATTATTATAAACTTACTATTGCGAATCTGAGTACAGCAACGAGACAGTTTTGAACAATTAAGTTATATGTACTTGTAATTTTCTTATTTTTTAAGCAATTAAATGTTATTAAAAAGGGTTAAATGTTATGCCCAGAGCTGTAATCTAGTTTAGGTAATAATTGCTTCAAAGGATATAAAGGTTTGAATTGTTTGGTTAAACAATTTCTCCACAGTTTTTCAAATT
>JAZGTK010011009.1:0-15958 GCA_036877625.1 Ambastaia sidthimunki | reverse complement strand
GTTTTGAACTTTTCTAGAACAGTTAAAATAATGTTTTAATGGAAATGTTAGGGAAACGTTCTTACAGCCTAAAATTGTTAGTTGGGTAGTTTTGCATAACAAAGTTATGAAAAAAGTTAGTCCACTTTTCAACTTTCAAATGTTTGCATGCAATATATGCATCAGTCTATAAACAGCTGATCTGTCTCTTTCACTAACTAAACTGTATCAAAAAGTACTGATACTATGGAAATGTCATGGGTTTTTAGAAATGTACCATGGTAATCCTATAGTATTCTTGGCAGTACTTCAAAGTACCATGAAAATCAGGCTATATGAATATGACCATTATTCATTGTCATGGTATTTATCAAAGCACCATAGTGCCCCCGCTGTACTTCTTTTGTCAGGCTTGTTTAACATTGCGGCCCCCTGCATGAGAAGATATATTAAAGTGCATGTTTTTAAATGGGTTTCCCTTTGTGACCTTTCTAGCTGCTGGTGCAGATTGAGTCTCAGTCCCATGTCTCTCAGCACATCCGCCGCTGACCTCAGAACAGCTTTGAACGTCTGTGGCAGACTGCACTGCGCTGGGGAGCCTCGCAGGACCCTGACATTTAAATAAAAGATGCTGTAATCTGGGGAGAAATGTCGTGGCTTACACGGGTGGCCAAAATCTGATAACATGGAACAGCTTTTAAAGCACAATGAGAAAAGGTGGCCTCACTTAAATACTACGCCCTCTCTCTCTCTACTCTTCAGACATTATGCAAGTTGCAAGACCCCCTAATCTAATCAAAGATGTATTCATTGCCTTACTCGCAATTTAATGTCGTATACCCAGAATGCATCATTTTCCATTTTCCACCCTTTACAGTGTCACCACCTGCGCTGACCCTCGTTTTAATTGTTGAGACTTTTATGAAAGCTTATGTTGCCAGGCCATAGACGGATTTAACAGAACAAGCAGAAATTATGTCAGGTAAAACCCCCTCTTGACTCGAAGAACCTGGGCTAGTTTGAAATTGAGACCGCTGTCATGTTTGCTCATTGTTAGAATGGAGTATTTTATGAATATTTCATTCCTTTTGCCTCTTGCCAGCTTCACTGGTATTCCTGCTGCATACTGATTTTTAGTATGTGGAGGGAATGGGTGTAAGAGTAAAATACTCTTCTGTACTGGTTAATGTCTCACCATCTATGATCTACCAAAAGCAGATTTGCAAAATGTAGCTAAATATGTCACATAGTAGCAGTCAAGAAATCTCAGAAGATTTTAGCCTAAAATATTAAAATAATTCAAACTTATGACAGAAATTTGCAGAATCTAATAAGAAGAGTAGCAGATGAGAGTTTGTGTGATATACTTGGCTGTCAACAAAATGGCTTTGAAATTAGGACAAAATAATTTTGTGAGGTTTATGCCTAAAACAATCTACCAATGGAGCAAGACAAAACAAATCAAAATGTAGGAAGTCTTAATATCTAATGCAGATTAGCCATTTTAGGTTAGTGTAACTGTTTTAAGCATGTTGAGATGGTTTCAATGAAAAGCAAGACAAAGAGTCTTACGGGACCTCATTCATAAAACATAAGGCAAACAAATTGGACATAGATTGTTACATTAAATACATGCATACGGACAAGTTACATACCAGTGGTTTTATGAACGGCTTACACAGAAATTAATTCCCCTGATGTTTTATGAATAAGGCCCATTAAAAATACAATGTTATATGAATATGAATGAGTATAAGATTTCAAAACATACCACACGCATGCACTGGGGTGCCATCAGCGTTTATGTCATAAAAAAGCTCTTCACCCCAGTTTTACGATCAACGTGCCCTGGTGTACGCAAAGCCTCTGTTTGCCATTCCGCACCTGTCTCCTCATACCTGATGCAGGCCAGGCAAACAAACAAACAAACAAACACTCCAAGATAACACTTTCCCCCGAATGAACAGTGCAAATCTTCATTACTGCACAAACCGCATCCCATTTCCCTTATACACAATTCTATATGTGACTCTGGGTCTCATATGTTATGCCTGTATTCTGGTTATACAGTATAGTGTGTGGGTTATACAGTAATGCAAACATGGTGGAACAGAAGATCTGGAAGACAGTTAAGCTGTACATTTCAGCAGAAATGGCCCTCGTGATGTTTTGAGACCTGAGCATCATTATCATTTTGTGTGTGTATGGCATCTGTGTTTGTGTTAGAAGAGATAGCAGTCATAACAAAGGCATGATTTTCAAGGTGACCCTAACACAAAGGTTCTCATCTGGTTTTCTTCATCCTTTTGAAAATTATGTATTCGCTATCCTAGTTATGCACAATTATGTACACTCTAAAAAAATCATAAAAGGGCACAATTTACTGTATTAATATGGAATTAATAAGGAATTTTCTGTTTTGATTCTGTTTATTCTTAAGTAGTTAGTGCAACATTTAAAAACATTACAGAGTTAAAAATGTTAGAATACTATTCTTATAACTTTAGTTGACTACTAAAGTTAAAAATACATCTAAAAAACTGTTTTGCGCATTACTAGAACTTTAACGTTTTTGTTACTGTATGGTAATGTTACTGAAACGTTCTTACAACCTAAAATTGTTCGCTGGGACCACAGTCTTTACTAGGGTTTGGACCAGCCTCCAAGACGAGATATTTGGCAACATTAGCAAAATGGAACAATGGAGTAAAAAAGTATGAGAGTGTGAGCGTTTGTTATTCTCCCTACCAGCAGCCTACAGTATAGTGCACTTGTGCCCTCAATGACCCTGTTCAAAGTGCCATTACTATCCCAGATCTTAAGGTATTTGACCTTCCTGGAAAAAACCCTGTCACAAATCCGCCCCAGGGACTCAGTCCTGATAGCTCTTTACAACTAGGAAGAATCTGTTGTTATTGTTACTGCAGCTGGAGCTTTTTTTTAACACTACAAGTCCTGAGGCTATAAAATCACCTCATGTATCATGGCCATTGAATTTTACATGCTTTTTGGTTTGACCAGCCGGTCAGAGTGGTACCTAATCTGAAATGTGTTGGGTAAATTACCCAGCCTCAAACCACTAATAAAATAAAGAAATATACAAAGACAGAAAGTAGATTAAATAAATCACCCAACAGGAGTTTTCCCGGTGTCATAAAAATCCACTCTGGTGACAAAACACCTCAATAGGGGACTGGAATATGAAGACGGGCCTCGGGCAGAAAAATAACAAATTATTGGTCTCTGTCGAGAAAGCGGATGTTGGAAATGCAAATGATTATTGCTCGGCGCTCTTCATTGTGTTTGGTTGTGAGTGTAGCCCTTGTCCCCTGGGTGAGCTGTGTTATTCTTTTATAAGAAGGTGAAAAGAGACACAGGTAAAGAGAGACCAGTGGGATTAAGATTCTTGACAAGGTGGATCCATTTCTTTTGCCGTTGTCTGTTTAAATAATGTCTAGATTTGTGATGTATTGTAAGTGTATTGTCATAAGATACCAGACATTAATAAATCATCTGTGGTTTTTATATAAGCAAATGCCTAATTTCTGCACTTAGAAATGTTGACTGTCAATATATAAACAGAGTATATTGACCGGTAGAGGTTTTACAGGTTGCCATGGTAACCGTTTCTGTTACAGTACCAGTAGCTATTGTCCCTACTGTAAAACATAATGAACATTCAGGGTTAAATACAAGTTAATGCATTTGTGACTTTCTGTGACAAATTACAACATACAGAAAATTGTTTTCTCTGATTTTGGAAAAACAACTTTCAATGCAGGTCTATAGAGCAATTGTGCAACACTGGAAAAAATGGGAAAAAATGTGTAATTTATTATTATATCACTTAGAGCTGCAATCTGTAATGTTTGCCTCTCTACCGCCACCTCTGTTTGAAACATAAATTGCAGGATACTTTACACACTCTTCCTTGCAAATGTTGAAGTCAACTCAGCTCAAAGCTCAAATTATAATTCACTGTTATACACCTACTGTTACTGTTCCTAAAACGTTTCAAATAACGTTTTTGTTACTAATGGAAATGTTAGGGAAATGTTCATACAACCTGAAAGTGTTAGCCGGTTTAATGTTTGCCAGTTTTGACACCGGACTCGTAACATACTGTACAGTCTCAGACTGACGGCTGCACATTGAGATCATATTAGCATAAACAGTGTCGCATGTCATGATGCGTGTTTGTATGAGCGTGACAGCGGGAAGCATTTGCATCTAATAGTCTTGCAGGCATGGCTTGACAATCGCTGCAGTGTTAACAGTAAGATACACCTGCATGTTATTTTGATGACCTGACTCTGTTTATGGTGATGTAAAAGAAAGATATTCATATTGTGTTGGAACAACATAAGGATGAGTAAATGATGGGGGAATCTCAGCTAACAGGATACGTTTTCAGAACATTGGCAAATGTTCTCTACAAGCTCTCAAAAGTATCAGAACACATTTGCAGTAACATTAGTAGATTAATAGTTTTTTTCACATTATATGTTATATATCAGAAATGTTATTCTTAAGTAGTTAGTTGAAAGCTTTAAAAACTTGTTTAAATAACGTTCTTATACCCAAACAACAATGTTAATACAACTATATTGACAACTTATTGCAATCAATAAGATCTAAAAAGCTGTATGTTTTAAATGTTCCTATAACTTTAAAATAACATTTTAATGTATTTGTTACTAATGGAACGTTAGGGGGACGTTCAAACAACTTAATATTGTTAGCTGGGATGGTTATTTTAGGGTGAACTTTCCTTTAAAAGGGCTTTTTTTGCGAGGAAGTGCATCTTTATCTCACAAGTTTTTCTCTCAGATGCAAGGGGTGTAAAAATGCAGGAAATTTACCTTGGATGGATTCAGATGAACAGAAATGAGGCTCTTTACGTTAAAAGGACTAAAAATACTTCAGCAGAGACCCTTGAGGCAAGACGTGCCAATCAATCCACGACCATATGAGAAGACGTTTGATTTAAGTACTGCAAAAAACTGCACTTGTGTGGCACTTGTATTTTAAAAAAAACGATGATATATTCCATTCTACCTTTGAAACGTACAGAACATTTTCACATCTTAGACGTCAGGTGTACATCTGTCAAATGCACCTTGTCATTCATGTCGATACACCTCTAAATATCACATAATGGATTTCTCAGTTCATGTTTGTCTTGGGTCATGGCCGCTAAGAATCCCATAAACACTGTATGTGTCACCCGATTTAACCCCGTTCCTTTAGACCTTGTCCTAAATTTAAATGCCAGTCATGCATAAATTCATTCAGGAATTACAATTTCCAATATTTAGGAATTAGTCAGAGTTTCTGGCCCATAGCACAGAATAGATTCCAATAGAGAGGAGCAATACAGTTCCTAAATGAGTTCTCAGGGGTATTTCTAAATGCCCTGACCCTGGGGTGAATACTTATCCACCAACAGAGGGACGATTTGAGGCTGGCAGTGGAGCGCGGGGTGGAAAAGATGGGCTGATAATTGCCATGCCAAGGCAGGGGTATATTAGAATGCCTGAATACATGAATAAGTATGTTGCAGATTCTGGGGAAGCATGCGGTTAAGGATTCAGGTTATGGGGGCGGACGGAGCCGGAATAGCGTCTTAGGCTCTGGAACTTTCCTACACAGCAGCATCTATTAACTGCCTTTTTACATTTTCTCTATAAAATGTGACTGGTGCTTGCCCATGCAAAATTCACTGCCAGGGTGCAAGAGTGCTGTGGGTGGTTGCTAGGGAATTGCTAAGCAGTTGCTAGGTGGTGCAGAGGGCAAAACTTTCATACGCTTTCAAAATCCAGGGATTGCTCTTTGTTTTTGGAGGAATGTTGTGGTTAACAGACTGTTTTCTCAATACTTGCTGGCTTTGTTAAATTTTAATACAGTCTGTTTGTTTACAACACTTTTGATGTCTACAAAGAAAAACAGCATTGGTTAAATTGTGGCCCAACACATTAATCTTTAAATATGAACTGCAAGGTTTGTAATTTAGTAATTTTCTCACAAGCAAACCCCAAAGGGTGTGACACAAAGCTTTGTGAGGTCATGTAATGAAGTATTTAGCCATAGTCTCTCAAAGGCATGTTTTATTGAATACAAGCAGTGATATTACTGTCTCTACACAAGTTGTAAAGATTTGATTACAATCGACCCAGCTAACGGAACGTTTTTAGAATGTTTGTAGAGTTCTATCAAAAAACATTCTTGCAGTACATTATTAGAACATTTCCATCCAAGCAATAAAGTTAATACTATGTCTGAAAAAACGGTTTTGAACGTTCCTGGAACAATCAAAATAACATTTTCTACGTTTTTGTTACTTAAAAAAAGTGCAACAACTACATGTATTTCCACCAGGTGGCGCTGTACTGTCATACTAAGTAATGTAGAACTATTGTGGAACAAATTACAGAGATTTTGCCATGTAAGAAGCTCATCGTCTTTTGCTGGTTCTTAAAACCACATACTTCTTGTCGAATAAACAAAGACCTCCTAACTCCTCATAATAAATGTTCAAGACCTAACTATTACCCTAAACTGACCCCATAAATTTGACCGGTTATTATAAAGGATGACAAACAAAAAACTGTGGTCCAGGAACATTTGTTTGAAGCTTTGTTTGACATAATTACAGTAAATGTAACAGATGGAAAACACAAAGAATAGATATATTTGCTTGTGTGTGTGTGTTCATATACATGCACAGTGCATTGACAAAGCTGGATTTTAAAAATTCAACGTTTGTTTACGCAGCTACCACCAGGGGCATAACGTGGTGACGCATCACTTGTCTTACAGATTGTTCTCGCTCAGCAGGCCGGCCATCTGGTTTCTCTTTACAACAAGGAAAGAAGTACAAATCATACTGTATGAAGAAGCATATATTGCAGAGGTTACACTTTACCAAATAAAACAAACAGTTTGGAATAAGCTTACCGGAGCGCTGCAGCCATTTGAGGACTTGAATGGATCCTGAATGAATTCTTCAGTCTATCTGCTGAGTGCAGGTTTCAGAACTACACAGAGACGCTTCTCATCCAACACAGTGCAGGGAGATGCGCTAGCTGCTGTGCTGACACAATGAGGACACTATAGGGAAGTTTTGGAACCTATTTAGGTTGTAAGAACGTTTCCCTAACGTTTCCATTACGTAACAAAAATGTTATTGTGAAAGTTCTAGTAACTTTTTAGATGTTGTAAACATTGTTGCTTGCTTATATAACTTTATTTAAATATTTTTTTAATTCTATAATGTATTTAAAACGTTCCACTACTAATGTTGTAGGAACGTTCTCTGTCAGCCTGTTGTGTGCCATATAATATTTACCAGGTTCTAATTGTGTTTTGTCATGGGTTTTTGAAGAGTTGTGAGTGGTTTAATTTTTGCATCTTTTTTCTGAAGAACTTCTGCTTGTATCTTGTGCTGTAGCTGATGGGGTCAGCATGGGTTCATGTTCAACCTCGAGTGTGAATGTTTTATAAAACTTTGAAGAAAACAATGGAAACTTTAATCTATATACTAGGACTGAAAAGTCTCAGACAAAATCTTAAATATCTCAATTGTTTCTTCAGCACAGCTATACATACATGCAGAACAGATGGACCTTTGTGGAAAGTTGTGTAAAAATAAACATCAGTCACAACCCATTGTATTCCTTCAATGTGATGGATTTTTGAGTAATTTTATTTTAATTTATAAAGAAATTTACTTAGACTTTTTGATATTTTTTGGCTTTCAGTGACAATAATAACCTTCATCAAAAATGTGTTAGATTTGTTTTAGACCTAATATTGTCAGGATTCGAGTGAGCAGTGGAAACCTACCGCATCTACTTCTGAGGAGGCCTGGATGGAAAACATTTCAAGGTATCTTCAGTTTCATTCAATAAGTTTCATTCTTATTTTTCAATCAGCATTTGCTAATAATACTACATTGAAGTTAATAAGCATTAAAATACTCTATGTTTAGAAAAGATTCATTGCATGAACCAGTTGCCTAAAACAATGCCTAAGGCAGCCAGTACACAACTGAGATTTTTGAAGAAACATCTGAGACAAGTTATTAAAAAGTAACATAACATAGAAGTCCATTACCTCTTCTGACGCATGACTGAGTAACCTCTGAGCAATACCATTTTCCCCTGGGCTAGGCCAAAGTTTTAGGTGATCTAACTAGACCGTAACTGGACCATAGAGCACTACCACTTTCTGAGGCGAATTATGAAGTAAATAGAAGTAATATCGCAGTACCACTCCGAGAGCCATTAGTAGCGTCATTACTGGCTGCTGGAGCAAAGCGCAATACGCACGGCGGCACCAAAGCGCCGGTGCAATTTTAGAAAATAGCTAAAAGGCTTTTCAGAAGATCTGACTTGCCTTAAACTGCTCTACAGCAACTAGCCTCGTGACCTAACCAGCGCTAAAAAGTCTCTTTTCTATGTTAATTCTATGTAAATAAGTTGCTAAACAGCCTCTGAATGATTTCACATTTATATACGATGTCTTGGTTTCAGTTACAACATAAATCCAGCTGTTTGTGCACACATCAAACATCAAACATGGATGAGAAGAGATGGATGGTGGAAGGTAGACTTTTACTTTAATTAGATGTTATAGTTCTGTTAAAACAAATAAAAAACAAGCAGTCTAGTGAATAATCAGACTGAATATAACTGGAATAATCTGGATTCTTATAATCAATGTGTTTCATGGCCTTTAGTTGTATAGTGCGGTGGACTGACCTCAGAGACCTCGTCTATTCTGATTGGCTGTCATTTTGTGATTGATGGTTGTGCCACGCCCCATTTTCATGTTCACTACAATACAGCGTGACGTAAACCATCCAAACTGTTAGAGAAGTAAAACCACCAGCTGCCACACACAGATCCACTTATACCTCGCAAGCCATTCACGGCAGACCATTGTTGTTTAACTGTGCTATATATAGCTCCCATGTCAGTATATACAGATTGCATAAAAATGTCTTTATATAAATATGAATGAGTAATTATTCCAATGCATTGCATGCGATTGCAAATAAACGGTGTTGTCTCTAAAATCACACATTTGTGTACATGCTGTACAGCTTGTTTGCCAGTGTTATTTCTCATTCTGTGTAAATAACAAGCTGGGAAATATCTGCACGAACAGCCTAGACAGACATTAGCTATGTAACATATGTCCTAAACCGCTGTGATCTACGTCCACATGGCCACAATTGACCCCCAGTGCATTAGAAGATCCAAATTGGCTGTTTGATATATGGCCAGTGTTGGTTAACAGTGTTTTCTTCTGTCAGTTCTATCTCAAGGTCAGCCGTTCTCTCCTGCTGGACAAATTGGAGATGGCCTCAGTGTAATCGGTGATGCTCGCACATACACATGTAAGTTCGACCTCATAAGGTTTGTGAGGATTCGTGCTTTAACGTGTATGCATGACTGTGTCTAATTTGTCTTTTATGATGTATGTAGGGCATTTGGAAGTGATTGGATGTTATGTTCTCTCTAATCATATAGTCATCAGAATCAAAAGAGGTACGAGGAAACGCTAAGACAACGGTGTTACAGACCAGACCATGCAAGACCCGGACTAGAATCTCAAGTTAATCCCAGAACCAGGTCAATACCAGACACCCCTAAATCCAGACAATCAACCAATCAAATTATAATCTAATCTAATAGATTTTTACACACCAACTTAAAGGAATAATACACCTAAAAATAAAGATTAGCCCATATTTAACTTATCCTCATGCCATCCTAAGTGTGATTTTCATTCTTCAGTTGAACACAATCTGGGTTATATTAAATAATTTACTAGCTCTTCTCAGCTTTATAATGGAAGTGAATAATGCCTGAGATTTTTAAGCTCTAAAAAGCACATCCATCCATCATCATAAAGTTTGTTTACATGGAGAAGTGTTATATCCAATAAGACCATATTTAAGATAAGACCAAATTCACAGCCTCAAGACTGCAGGTTCATGATCTAGAGGCTAATATCTGTATTGCTTATTAACAAACACCTGTGTCTGTATTTAAAACTAGCATGTTTCACAAGAGTGATGACAATTAACCTCAGTCCACACCAAAGCTAATTAGATGCTCTAAGGGTCAAAGTGTGTCTTCGTTGTGCCCATTAGCCATGAAGTGTCCTGCTTGACAATCACGGCAACAGAAATCTGTGACATGTAAAAAACAGATTAAAAGAGACACCCAGACTGGAGACGGTGCTTTTGAATCACCCACCCTGCGTCTTTTGAAGCTCCTGCTTTCTATAAACTTCATATATGACCCCGATAAGAGAGTCACAAAGCCCATCCTCTCACATTAAAGCTTGATGTGCTGAACAATGGACTTCTCGACGGGAGAGCAAAGACTCTTCTATTTTTTCCTGTCTCTTTTATGATGTGTTTATTGTCATAGCTTTTTCTCCACGCACATGCGTGCTCCAGCGTGGATGTATGGCTGTCAGATCTTCTGTGGTTTGGGTGTAGAGACACGCATGCCACGAATCAAGGGCGCTTCCACTGGCCTGACGCACGAAGCTTCCTGAGATGAAGGGAAAAGGCTATTGATGGTCTGTGAAGGTTTTACTATGAAAAACAAGGAAAAGTAAATATTTTGGGTTTGTGTCACACCCAGTACACGTCTGCTCTGAAAGGAAGGCTTGACTAGGTCTTTGAAAGCCACAACAAGGAATTTAGAGGAATGTTTTTACAGTATGAGTACAGTACGAGAAGAAAGATTGTTCTGTAACAGTTGTCTTGGTTTATTCTCACTGGGGAACTCTCCAAACATTGTCACCTCAGTTCTTGGCCTGCTTGCTTACAGCAGCAGAAAAAGATGCCTCTGCCCATTAATGAGACAGTGGATGCTCACTCATTCATTGTCTAGGTTTTTGTGGTGCAACTCAGATACTTCTTTGAGTGATTCCCAGCATTAGAACACACTGGGATTCAATTCAAAATGACTTTACATTTAAATTCATATCCTAAACAAGATGCCTCAGTGAACAATTTTAGGTTGAAAGAATGTTTTCCTAACAGTTCTATTGAGTAACAAAAAGGTTTCAGATGTTATTTAAGTTCTATGAATGTTCAAAAGGTCCAGTTTTTTAGAGGCTGTACTACGTATATGTCTAATGTTTTGAGAGCATTCCCTGATAGCTGGGGCAGAACTGTAGCTCCAATTAAATTTAAGGAATTTTTTATTATTGATTTTCATAAATATGCTTTCATGCACAAAATATAGTGTCTTTATTTTTGAAAGATTTTAAAAACAATATGTTTCTGTATGGCAAAGTTATGGAAAAATGTTTTGATGTCTGCTGATTGTTTTGACAGTATTTAAGTTTATATATCCTTAACTTGTTAAGTGTGTTATGGTGAATAGGTGTAATTAGTCAAAATTAATGTAAGTGTTATTGCATTGTGTTCAGCTTGTGTTAGACTGATAAAATCTCTGTGAGGTGTGACTGTTGACTTTCCTTGAATTACAATTGAATAAATTCCGCTTCCTGTCATTATAGTTCAAAGTCTAATTCAACATCCTGTGGGCGTGGCCAAGTCAAACGCCAACTCATGAAGTGAAAGTGAGCCAATTTTAAAAATCTGAATTTCCTGGCAGGTTTAAAAGTAAGATTTTACCACGTTAGTTTACTGCTAACCTAGTTTTGTTAGTTTCTTGCTTGTTGTGTTGTTTTCTTACCCATATGCTTAGTTTTGTGAGTGATTCAAAGAAATAACATCTAATTATAACATTAACCTTTGCATTGTAAGCGATTTACCTTGTACCGGATGGGAAATAAAAAAAGCTCTTGTTCTGAGCCTTTTATGCAATTCTGTCCACAGATGTCAAAGAGATTAACATTGTAAACAATCGTTGCACTCAGGAAAGGATCTGACCCTTGAGAAATTTGCGTGTGTGACAGTTTTGGTCACGTTTTGTGTGCAAGGGGCTGCAGACCCCCGGCCGTACAGACCGTCATTTGAACTTTGTTTGTTTGTTTTACATAACGTAAGTTATGAATCATGCAGGAACTTTAATAGCGTCAATGGCTACAACTTGCTATAATGGGTGTTTGTTGACACTGAGTTTATCAACACAATCAACAGGCAATGTACATGCTATCTCAAAGACCCCATATTGAAACCTGTATCCTCCAGAGGGAGACCTCCACGGTCATCTGAATGGATGGCTTAAACAAAGGACAGAGGTGGAGAAAGAGACCCAAGGGGGCATGCAGACCTCAGGGAGCCAATAGAAACCTGTTTGGGATTCTTTGTAAATTTTGAGAGTCCATAAGAACAGGACTGAACGCTGCTGAGTGCAGTTTAACAAGCTGCCCGTTTAACTTACGAACACCAGGGCCTATAAGCTGATGTTTCTGTGTTTTTCCTCTGGATTACTCACTTCATTTAGAGACTTACCTTGAACCAGACCGTTCCCCAAAATGCTGCTTGTGCTCGGGCTGGAATAGAAGAGAATTTTGGACTATTTTATGCAAAGAATTTATAGACTGTGGCAGAAAGGTAGGAGCACTTCTGTGTGGAATGTGTGAGTCTCGCTTGAATGCGCTAAAACGTCCAGCCTTTCAACATGTCAAGGAGCCGTTAAACCTGTAAAGTGATTCATTTCATTCTCACCTCTCTTTAAACCATACAGCACTTCACTCGAAAGGAACGATATGTTCTGCTGAAGCGATCAAACTGTCAGGCAATTCAAATTCAAAGCGAACGGCCGGTGATGTTAGAATGGTCAAATCAAAACACATCTTGTATTTTAACACAGTATTTAGTGTAATAAAAAGACGGTGGTTTGTTAAGAGAAGTTCAGTCTTCTCGAGTTCTTTTACTTTAGTGCTTGTATTAATTCAGTTAATACTGCAGCGTTTGAATTTATTTAATGATACCTTTTAACTTTTATCGCAGGTCTCTCTGTAACGCTTGATGTTGATTGGTTAAAAGTGGCAACCGCTTGTAGTTCTACGTCTGTCTCTTAAATTGAATGGTGTTTTTAATAGGAAAGGTCTGTTAATTTGTGATCAGATGTAATAATGGGAAGTCTTGGTTAGGATAAAAATACTTGGAATAAAAATACAGACATAAGCAACAATGTGGTCTAAAGATCACTGTCTGGACTTCTGAAAAAAATCCTGAAGCACATGCAGAAAGGCTTAAATGCCAACAGGGAAAATAACCTGATATTGTTATAAGGCACCTCTCTCTGACATAAACCTCTGATCCTTCTGCAGTAATGTAAGTCACATTTCCATTTTGGAGGGCATGTTCGCTTTAAAAGTCTCCTGCTGTGGCTTTACAAATACTTGATGTGCTCAGGTCGGCTGTGAGGTTTTAATATGCGAAGGCACTGAGTCTTTAGGTACTGTCTGCTTCTGCTTTGAATGCGTCTCTGCCACATGTGTGCACAATGGTGTCTTGAAAGTGTTGAGTTTGATTCTGTGGCTTGATGTGAGAAGCTTTGATGTTTTAGATTTTCGCTTATAGGAGTTTTTGTATTGAAAACCTTTCTTTTTTCTGGCCATGAATCAAAGCTTTTTAGGCGCTTGGTTCTTTGTATGAATTTCTTTCTTGTCGTAAATAACATTCTTCGAATAAACAAAATTCGAATAAACAAAATTCGAATAAACAAAAAACAGTCTTTGAATAAACAAAATGTTGAGCGTTTACGATATACAAAACTGTAAAGGTTCTTGTTTTGACGACTGACTCTATAGTCAGTGTTCCAATGTCTTTACAGAGAGCTTTGTAAACACCTGGTCACCTGCACTCAGGAGTCATGGCACCTGCAGTTGGAGGTCCTGTGGGCTACACCCCTCCCGAGGGGGGCTGGGGGTGGGCCGTGGTAGTTGGTGCCTTCATTTCCATTGGCTTCTCCTACGCCTTCCCAAAGTCCATCACTGTGTTCTTCAAGGAAATAGAAGTGATCTTCAATGCCACCAGCAGTCAGGTGTCCTGGATCTCCTCCATCATGCTTGCTGTGATGTACGGAGGAGGTAAGCAGTGACTTCCTGTTTCTAAAGGAAGTCCCCTTCCATCATGTGCTTTTCACCAGTATGAGTGGAGATCAAATACACATTGTTTACAGATTTTGAGTCCCGCTGAGTTGTTTTATACTGTAAGCCTGTTTTTAAACAAGCGAACAGTTTTAGGTTGTAAGAACATTTTTATAATGTTTCTGTTGGTAACAAAATATTACATTTTTTTTTTAAATATTGTATTAACGTTATTGCTTGGTTATCTAAACTAACCTAAATAATCTAAACTTTTTTAATTCTACATTTTTATAATCTTTTACTAACAACTTAGGAATATTGTTTTTGATACATGATATATAACATTAAAAACTTCTACTAATGTTACTGCAAGAATGTTTTTGATAACTAAAAGAACTTTTGTAGAACGTCAGCCAACGCTCTGAGAATGTTCCCTGTTAGCTAGGTAGTCACTATTAAAACAGGTAGTTTTGTGATCCAATCAAGCCAGTGGTGAGATCATGGCTCAGGTAAACAATCCTGACATTGTTTATCAATGGATGTGGCGCTGGTGAAAGGGCCCTTATTCATTTGAATGTTAGAAATGAGACGAATGCTAGACAAGACACCAGCCACTGGCTGCTTTGCTGAGAGAGGGGGCTCTGAATGGGCAACTCTATCTCTCTCTGGAGTCTTTCTTCTCAGTCAGCTCTTTATTCTGCAAGTGTCAGATGTTTTCCTTGGAGAGAGATGAGGAGATGAGACGCCTAACTCGGGAGTCACAAAGACTTGTGATGACTAGCGTCAATAGCAAACCTGTCTCAGGAAGTAGAGCACCAGCGAATGATGCCAGGCAGCTCACGTACACAGGCAGACTAAATTGCATGCTCTCAGGCTTGCACTACTGAGCAAATCAAACATGGGTTTAAAAATATAAGGTTGAAAATAAGGTTAGACTGTTTTTTGACAGTATGGTGTCACATTTGTGTTTTTGACTAATCAAATCAATTGTTAAGATCTGTTGCAGGCCAATTAGCGTTTACTGTTGTCAGTATGTTTGCACAAACATGCAACCAGTTTTTTAGACTGTTAAAACATCCAGCCAATAAAACATGCTACATGTGCTAATGGGCTCTTGGAATGTACCATAGGTCAGTTCTGTTGTCAACTCAAAATGGCCCTCTTAGAATTTAAGCAAAACACATTTTAAATTATCAAAACATTTGCCAATGGGGTGAGACAGACCTGGTAATAATTCTCTAAACTAGCAAAAGTGTCTAGCCAAAACAAGTTTGTCATTGAATTTTAAGCAGTTTTCATTTGAGATAAACAATTCATTTAAGAAACATTTTAGGGATGTATGAATCCTTAGAAAATACATTAGTTTTAATGCAATCTTAAAATTCTGTTTCTAAATATTTATTTTAGGATTCAGAATGTTATTGTCATAGGTACTGGGTAAAATAAAATTATTTTTGTTTACTTCTCTCTCCACGGGGGTAGAAGGGCAACATAAATTACAAAGACAGTAGAATATAAAAAATATACAATAAAGACAGTAGTGTAAAAGTGTCAAATATGATTGTTAAACTTTCACAATTTTAGGCATGTCTGTCTAGTTTTTAAATGATTTAAATGGCTATACTGTATATTTTACTGTATATACTGTACACTATGAGAAAACAGGGTCTTCAGTCAGGACAAGAATCTGCAGGACAAACCCTTCAGTTAAACCCAGAAGGGTTAAACATTGTGGCTATGAAACTCTCTCTTGTGAGAAGCACATGACTTTACATTTGACCTCCACTCCAACATTGCCCCTTCTGGACCAATAGAATTAATTCCCCACTGTACGCAAGGGGCGATACATAGCACATGACCCAGATGATTACAGAACCAACCATGCGTGGAAACATTCAAGCGCTTTGTTCTGAGGGCAATGAGGAACAGAACCACATGCAAT
>JAZGTK010011007.1:0-15960 GCA_036877625.1 Ambastaia sidthimunki | reverse complement strand
GTAATGAGAATACAGTAATGAGAATACAGTAATGAAATGTGCTCAGTGGAATAAAATAGGCTTTATTTTCTTTATGCAAAATATATATTTTTTCTTTTTGCAGGTGTGTCGCGTTTAGTCACTCTTTTGGCAGGACGTATTTCTTGACATAAGCAAAGACTAAACAGCCAAAACATGGTGACTGGTAACATTCAGCTGTTCTGTTGGAAGTTAATGGGCTTGTGGTCTGTGTTCATGGCAATTCACTAACTGCAGTTTATTTCTGACTCTCGACTTGTTTTTGACTCTCAACTGTCTGCTGACCACAGCATGCAAAACTTACCGATGATGCCCAGTTCATCTCTGAGAGTGAGGAAGTCTGAGTTACATGTTGCAGAGTCTTCCACAGAGAAGTCTTCAAACCACAAGTGAATCACCTGCAATCAGAGGAGAACTGAAACTTGTTTGCCTTCTGGACAGTATGTGAATTCAGAGCAAAACAAAATAACATCCTTAGATTAAAGGTTACTTCATAAAATAATAGATTTTTTTAAATAAAGTATGTTGGGTGTGAAGTGCCTCCCACTGACTCCCAAAAGCTAACCTTATTGGCTTCTACTGTGATGCGCCAACCGCAGCTCATTTTGCTGTCGTAGCTACTGGGGTAATTCCCACTGGAGAATCCCCCCGACACTGCAGTCAGCTCCTGCAAACTCTCACAGCCCGTATCTATCACATCCTCTGCATGCAGAGACAGACAGAATTTAACAGAATCTGTTCAAACTGATGGACTACATCTCCTTAGCGACACCCAGCAGGTGAAGAGATTTCATGGAAGTCAGTGGAGCTCTGTGACAGACAGGCTACAAATAGTATTTGTTGCACTGCATTCATCAATACAGAAGCAAAAATAATAAAGTTTTAAGATAACGTTTAAGAGTTAAAGAGTTATTGCAAGCATTCTCAACCTATAGTTACACAGCAATAATGAAATACACAAAAACAGCATTTTTTACACAAAAAATGCACAAAAACAGCATTGACAACAAAAGAATGAAGAATAGGGCACGACCTTTACCAAAAAAAGGCAGAGATTCATTAGACACTAACTATGTTTATTTATCAAGTGAAAATCTCTGATTGTTGCATATATTGATTAGATCGTTATAATCATATCACACTGTAGTTTGTGTCCTGCTAAGGTGCCTTAAATAAATTACCTGCTGAGTGGATGTCAGGACTAAAACAGGATTATACCTGGATTACTAGTGACCCACCTCCTTCATTTTTATTTGAGTTGTTCTTCTCAACGACATAGACCACCACTATTGCAATGCAGACGGCAGTCATGAGCACAAACAGAAAAATGAGGCTCTTCTCCAGTGTGGTCCAGCCTTTCTTGGAGCCCATCTTTCAGATGTTCCTCAAAGTTCCCCGGTGACAAACTGTGATTGAGGAGTTCACCTGAAACCAACGGAGCAATGTTCTCCCCACAGGTGGTCTAATATTTATAACTTGTGATGACCTTTGTAAAGTTGTACTTTACAGTTATCAGTGACAGGAGTTATAAATAATCATAAATGATTAACCAAATAATAATCACAAAAGGTCAAAAATGGCTTTCAAAAATGATTTTAGATAACACTGCAAGAAATGTGAAGTTGCAATTAAATAGCAAAACACTAGATACTGTTATAGTATCGTCACTATGTTTAAATATTTACTTCTGCACGTTTACTTCATACAAATACTTGAATCTATTACGTCTAAAAATCAACACCTTAAAACAGGGAAGAAAAGAGCAGCATGGTATCCAGTGTCACACACGCCATCAAGATCTTCACTCTGGCTTTAAACATGGCTGATAAAAGAAAGATCTTTCTGAAAAGTTCCTTTAATTGAATTAGCACATATTTACTCACTTTGTCAGAGTTTGTTCTGATCCAGTCTTTTGAAGACAGTGTGGCTGCTGGGCTTGAGGTTTGGCCTGCTGTTGTTCTTTTTCTGAGATTTGTTTCTGAGAAACTTCTGCACATCTTCATTATCTCAAAGATAATGAAGGAACAATTTGCTGTCATAAATTCACAGTTACCTGGAATTACCTGCTATCAGTAAGATTATAAAGTCGTCTTCACATGTTTGGAGAGAGCTTATCTCACAAAGCTAAAGTTTAGCATGTAGTATCAGCCAAAAACATCTATGCTATCTTAATAAGAATGTTGCCTACATATGCAGCCGGTTTAGAAGCATTTAAAACATTTAAAATAATGGGAGCACATATCATTTATGACACAAGAATTCTGTAGTTTTAATATCAAAACATACTAATATTACCATTACAGACAAATCCTTGGACAGAAACAGGCTCATTTTACAAGTATAACAACAGGCATGTAACAACAAGTTTTCTCTTTACTGAAAATAAAATGGAAAAATTTCAGTATTGACTGTAAATTAAAAATATGGTATGAAAATCTATATATGACTCTGAAAGGTAAAAAAGATATTTAACTTAAAGGAAAATCAGTAAAAAGATAATACAGTGCAGAATTTGGATCCCACAATGGGTGGTTTTAGGACTGCCATTCTCAACTAATATACATGCAAGTTACTCATTTATCATTACCATTATTATATTAATTATAAGTATTGCCTTAACTTTACACATTGCTATAGCTCTACTATCACCATAAATAACTTTTGTCAAAAAACATTTTTTTCACATTTTTTCAACATTTTATTTTGAATTACTATTTTCCACATAACAATCAAATCACCATTAGATCACCATTAGTGTCTATACATTTAACAAAATCTTCATGAAACGAGAGAAATCTCCCAGCATGCTTTGCACTTGAACAGCCTCATGAAAGATTTGATCACACTGACTCAGCACAAACCTTACGTCACTCTTGTACTGATGGATGCGTACAACAGTTGGGTTGGCGGACATTTTGGAACATGGACCTGAAGTTGATGTTAACCTGTCTCCTCTTTTTCTTTCTGCCAGGAGGTGAAGACATGGATTTTCGGAGAGCCTTGTGGGCCATGATCTTTTTTTCATGCTCACTGATTTTGCACTGTAGATGACTTTGAATGGCAAAGCCTAGTGATTCTGGATCTACTGACGCTCCATACACCTCCCATGTCATACCTTGCTCGTCCCACACAACATCATGAATGCTCTTTTGCTTGGCTGCCTTGTCTTCCTCCTCTTTCTCAAGCTTGGAAGCTCTCTGCAGTTGTCTTTCTGTCTTCTTGCCTTGCGGTGTGGAGCTAGATGTTGGAGGAGTAGCAATTGTAATGTCTGTTGTAGGTTTTGCAGAAGCTGCAACTGTCTGAGATGTACATTCAGATTGTAAGACTGAGGATTTAGAGGCAGGAGTCTTGGCCAATTTTTCTGTCAAATTCTGACATGCCTGAGACGTTGTGATGGGATACTGCATGACGACTGTATTATGAGGGACAGATGTAGAGACCACAGATAAGACTTGGCTCCCAAGGTGGTGGCTATCTTCATTAGAATGTTTGTTTTGGCTGCCTGTCTCTATATTAATCTGATAAACTGGTTTAAGAGGTGAAAATCCTCCGTGTGTATTGTGTAGAGAAGCCCCGGGCTCATTAGGCTTGGCTCCATGCTTTGTCTTCTGTTGATGGTCAACATCTACATGTACCATCACTGTGCCTGATTGTGGGGGCTTCTCAGGTAGGACCTTGCTAGATGAAATGGCAGGTGTGGTTGAACGGATCTCCGAGATGACTTGTGAGGGCCCGTCTGTGGTTTCCATCTTAACAATTACTGCTAGGTTTTCAGTTTCCTCAGGGAGTAGACTAAATGGCCTCTGATGGAGTTGCAGAGACAGAAGGCTTGGGCTAGTGGCTGTAGATTGGCTGCAGACCATAGCCACTGCCTGAACCTCTACATCATGGTACTGAGTTCTGGGTCGGTTGCTGAACTCATCTGCAGAGGTCATGGTAGAGACCTCACGATAGAGCTTGCAGTGGGCCTGCTTCTGTTCTTCAGGAACAGCTCCCTGTGTTTGGACTTCTTCATCCATTACTTCTGTGTGGAACGGGTGATGTAAGGTATCAAGCATAGCTGTGTTGCTACTTGAAGACAACAATGGCTGCCCAGAAGGAGTCTCTTGAGAGACACAGCTGTCCTCTTTACAAGACTTATGCTGTAGCTCTTGTGGTTGTGGTGTCTGAATATTTGTTAAAGGTTTCTTATTGTTGTGTGCAGATTGAGCTGTTGTGTCATGAACTACATCTGTAACTCCAGAATGGTTGGTTTTTGGAGCACTGATGCCTGATCCGAGGTGGATCTGCTCTAAATGGGTACTGCTGATGATAGATGCTTGGGATACTCTGGTGGAGGCACTCAAATCTTTTGATTCAGATAAAACTGACATGTCTTTCTTTGTGTGGCTGGTGCTGGGACAGACATTGTTTTGAAGGGAAGCCTCAGAGGAGTTTTGGTGACCAGTCTGGCTTGGCTTTTGATTACACACTGTCTCTTTAATTGCACTAAATTCTTCAACTGCTGAGGTTCCACTTTGTGCTTTGGGCTCATTTATTGTGTTATTGCCATTTTGATCTTTGACATGATGTGTTACTGTAGATGGGCTGGAGGTCGGCCTTTTAGCACAAAGGACAGTTAATGTTTCTGGATTTGAATGATCATTATTTCTATCTTCAGGGCTGCTGGCGTAATGCTCTGATGTCTTCATGTTTGTGAGATGACTTTGAGGCAGTCTGTGATCTTCTCTGAGATGGGATGGAGTGTTTTGTTTCCCCAGAACTGTGACGTGAGACTCTGAGGATTTGAGCTGCATATTATCATGATCTGTTTTCATTTTTTGGCCAGTGAAGGAATCCTGCTTCATGCTCAACTTTGGCTCAATGTCCCAGTTAACATTTAACTCTTTGTTTTCTAGTGTGTCTGTTGTGGCCAGCTGTGGTATCATTTGAACAGTCACAGTCCTTTTGGAATTTGGTACATTTTCCATGTTGAACCTGTTTATCTGATCAAAATCCCAAGTATTCCAATCTCAAGGTGAAAGCCCAGTGTTGTCCCTTTCAAGGCTTCTCTACAAAAGACAGATAAAAATGAGTTTAGTTTTTTAGTTTGAATTTTTGTGTTTATTTACGTCAAAAAGACTTAATAAAAGTTTTGTTTCCAAATTCATTACAATGATGATCAAAAGAAATTGACTGAAATGGTGTTCACAAACCATACAAACAGGAATATATAAAAACACAGGAAGCTATGATTAAGGTGACAAAAGAAAAGTGTTTCAGTGAGTAAATGTTATTTATAACTGGAACTATTTATAAGACAGCTCAATGGGAAGTTGATGGTAGTGCATTAGTTCCAATAAAAATGCACAAACGTGCATAAAATACCCATCATAAGCCATCATTGCTCCTACTAGTATGATCTATTACTTTAAGTCAACATCAAAAGTGTGACATCGGTTACTCTGAATTCCATGCCGGTCACATTTAAATATACTGTAAACTACACAAACACACCCGGGAAATCAAAACATTTCACAGATATTAAAGGACAAGAACACAAATCATTCCTCAATGTGTGTCATGCAGTCGTGGTCTGATTTTATATCAGTGTACTAACACACTTACTGTTCACCTGTTTCCCGTACATCAGTTACAGAAAACAGAAACTGTACTCGACAATATAAAAATTAGACCACAGCTGCAGAAAGTGTTTGCAGGAGAAATGCACTGCGATCAACATGCACCATAACATCACATTTTTCATTAAAACATCACATTTTTTCATTAAAACATCACATTTTTTTATTATAACATCACATTTTTTTATTATAACATCACATTTTTCATTACACTGGTTAACGACACTGGTGCAGTTCGTGTGCAGCGGGTTGCATATCTTACTATCACAAAAATCACATTATCACACAAGATCGTCCAGTGCATTAAGATAGACTGAATAAATCTGCCTGATGCAGTGACCACTGCGGAAATACTCACTTTAATTTCCTGCCAAACCACGAAAGTCTCAAATCGCGACCTCGTATTGATATGAACCGCAATCGCAGGAGGAAGGCGGACACACTATCTAATAATATTAAAGTTGTAGCATCATTACATGACACGTTTGTTTATGCATGGCGAAAGAACACCCACAATCCAGCCAGAAACCTGCATCTTTAATAAAATCTCTTCTACTCAAAGACACAATTATTCTCTCTAACAGGACGAATTCATTAATATTGAGTGTGACTGCAAATAAGATGACAACTCACAATGCATGCAAAAATTTAACAAGAGACACCATGATCTCTAAACTGGGTTATAATTCATTACACACACACACACAGTAGGACGAGCCAGTCGAAACACGAGCATGCAGTCATTAATATGAATTCACTAAACTAAGACATTGATTTAAGTCTGAGTTTTGAATTTGCCGGTATCTTTACAACACAATGATTATTTACCAAAAAAAAGCAACTGCATTCCTAATAATTGTGTTGTAGTTGGTGTAATTTAAGGTTTTTCATCATACAGAACATCATATGGAATGAAACAGCTGAACTCACGTTCATTTATAGACTCTCGACCTTGCTGGTGAATTCATTCGTGTTCCTGCAGGACACAGCGCGTGTGAACTCCAGCCTGCTGCGTGTGCGTCTGTTACATCATTTCACACATGATTAATGCTGTTATTGACAGGCTGCTCGCACACTAGCTAGTGCACTCGACGGATGATGAGTGAAAGGATGCGATATGAGGGATGAGAGACGTTCAGTCATTCAGCAGCGGCTGCAGCAGCAGCGCGCGATCCCCTCCATCACCGCTAGATGGAGCCTCACAGCACTTCATTCCTACAGTACATTAAATAAACGTTATACACCGAACATTAAATAAACATTATACACCGAACATTAAATAAACATTATACACCGAACAATAAATAAACATTATACACCGAACAATAAATAAACATTATACAAACACTGACTGCCTGTTCATTTCTATAGTTACAATAAATACATATTTATTCATATATTTGCCACAGTACCAAAGAAGCTGTTTGTCATTTTAAAAAACCCTCAAAGAATCGTGAAAAGGAGGCAGTTCGTGTTTCAATATGCAGCCCTGCAGAGGACAGACACAGTAACTACACCAACACATGAGAAACATGCTTCAAAGACCTTCAGTTCTGGCTTTAATACTTACTGCATTCGACACTTTTTTAGTCTGTGCATACTAGTCAATGTAGAGATTTATCTACAACTTAACAAGATTAACACAAAGTGACCTGGTTAATGTACTTTTAATATCTTATTTCATACTCGTTTCTTTGTCTGACAGCACAAACAGAAATAATAACGTTACGCCTGATGCTGAATTTAAATTTAGCAGACGAGGTGAAGAAAGCAGCTTTTCTCCTGCTGTCTGTGCTCATAAACTGTATTTTAATACAGACAAATGCTCAATAAAGCTGTTCTCTGTCATCAGACCCTGAAACGAGTATAAACACAATGACTGACATGTAAACCAGCCGTCACAGCTGCTGCTTCACTCAAACACACTTTAATCCTGATTTACACACAAACACCAGCACATATAACGCTACTAAAGCACTATAGACTCCTGCCGAAAGATGAAGTTTGTCTATAAAGTTACTAAGTTTGTTGCTAGTCGCCTTAAAAAAGTCTCAAAGTTTGCAGCACCGGCTCCGTATCGAGGCTTGTATTGTGTTGGTGACGTGACGTCGGCGGTGACGTCAGAGGGCTTGTTTAATGCAGGCTTATAGAGATTCATTCACTGATAATAAATTCACTGATAATAAATTCACTGATAATAGATTCACTGTTTGCGGGACACATCGACTGAATGACGAGTCAAAGCTGCTGAACTCGAGGGGTTAAAACATTGTGAAACACTGACCATAAAAACTCGTTTATTTAAATCAATTTCTATTTTATCAAGAGAAGCACCTCCCACAAAATTATAAAACAACACTGAGCATCAATATTTAAAATATGAATTTTGAATGTGTTTATGTGTATGTTAATATACTTCACAATTACTTCACTGTCGCGACACTATATTTGCATTGACCAGCAGGTGTCGCTGACGTGCAGTGATACTCGAACCTCTATTCAACACATCTGCAAGTTTCAAAACTTCATTCAAGCTTTATTTCGCCAACAGTAACAGAAAAAACGTTCATTGGACATTCAGATGTATTAAAATACAGCGTGTCTCACATCCTAACGGCATGAAGTTTAGAGATGCACAAATATTAAGTGACAGTGATCAAAGATGGCGACACGCAGGTAAGATAACTGAGTGCAATAACTCATCCTCTTAAAGACGACTTTTATCATATCACCTGCTTTAATGCACATACACGATAAGCGTGGACACATTTGACTTAAGTTGTGTTTGTTATTTTTGTCATGATCTCAAAGCTAAACATGGTCATTGGTTGACCAGGGAGCTGTCAGGGGGCTGTCAGGGGTCACTGTCCAATTCGTACTTAGTCTAGATCAAAAAGTTAAAAAACTCTGATTTTAGTTTCCCTGTAAAGGACTGATCAGGGTGTTTTCCTGCCTTTGTTACTCTTATTTATCATAGACACATGATCATTGACCTCTGATGTGGACAGCAGGTCTGTATTTACACATCAGGTGTGTGTGAACCGTCTTAAGAAGTTTAAGTGCTTTAAGACCTTGTCCATTATCTCTCAGGTATGAGACACATCCACAAAAGCTGTGTGTAATCTGTCATAGTGCAGGAGTTACAGTACGGCCACGGAGGCAAAATGACAGGGAACAAATTAGTCTCTGACAAGACAAATCTCCTGTGACAAGACGCTTGGACTCGGGAGTTCCCTGGAAAACTCCATTTTGTTTCTCATTTCCCCTCAGGGACTCCTGGCAATCCCATAATCCCGTGTGTTTGATGTTTGAGAGCTGATGGTGCCCAGAAAGAGTCTTTGTGTGCCGTGTGGCTGCTGAACTATCAAGGGTTTGAATGACATGGCAAGAGGACAGAGAGACAAGTAACTTTAGCTTTATCTAGGCTTAGCTGTGCTACACACACACACACACACACACACACAGGTGTGTGTGGCCCTCTGGTTTTAATAGTATGGTCAAACCCACACCTCTGTATTTCAGCTCAGGGTCAGGACACATCTTGAAGTCAAGGGTGTGTGTGTGTGTGTGTGTGTGTGTGTGTGTGTGTGTGTTGGAGAGAGGAAGAGAGAGAGGTGAACAGCTTTGGATTAACTCAGGGCTCCACCCCTCCAGTCTAATACTGAAACATATTTTCAAATAGTTTTGGGTCAACTTCACTGTGTATTTTTAAAACGTTATGTGCAGTTACTTTGACCAATAGGGGGCAGAAGCAGTCAGCAAATTATTTTTAAGTGTTTGTTTTAGGATAGTGTTAATAGACAGAGAAAGAGAAACTGAGTAATTGAGGCTACATGTTTCATTTGACCCTTGACCTCTCATTAGGTGGCATATTCTTGCCTCTGTCCATACCGTAGATTTTCAGGAAGGGTTTTGATCATAATACAGCATCAGTAATTCATTTAGGCCCCTCTCTCTCTCTTCTTGTGTGGCCGTTATAATCCTTAAATCTTTACCACAAGCCATGTTAAAACTCAAAGCCAAATCTTACAACACTTATTGAGAAATTAGTGTCTGTGGTTACAATCCCCTGATGGCCGGCTGTGTGGTACACAGGGTTTCCTAATCACACACAAACTCTGATTTTCAGGCTTATTCTTTCAGACTTTCAGACTGACATAAATTGACCAATCACAGTTTTTGTTGTTTAGTGGCAGGTACATCTGAAATCTGTGATAGACGAATAGCAAAATATTGTGAAAAAAACATATTCAGATAACGTACAGACGTTCAGAGTAATTGAAAGGTCCTGTGATTATATCTGTGTAAAGCAGTTTAACAGCTCACCGCTATGTAAACTTGGTTTGCTGACAGAGCACATTGTGTGGCACTCATTTAAATGAAACATACAGCCCTGTGATGAGGTCACGTGACAATAGTGTTGTATAGCACGTGTGTTAGGTAGCTCACAGTAGATACTTTCCTCTCTCTCTCATACACACAGAAACAGGCAGTCAGAGAAACTGATCCAGGCACCCCAGTGCAGACATTGTGAGGGATTAAAGATCTGCAGCCTTCATTCCACACATACTGACTTCTCATTCCAACCTCATGACCTCAAACCAGAACCCTCCTCAGAACCTCCTGAAAATGATAACAGAAATCATCTGCTTGTGTTTTTTGCTTTCAATTTGCTGTTTGGCTGTTTCTGGTTTTTCTGTTATTGCATCACCTCTCAAAATGTGAGTCCCTCTCGTCCTGTCAACATTTACAAAAACACACACCAACCTTATATCTTCTGAAACTTCATCAACACTCATATCTGTCAGTTGAGTGAGTGAGTGAGTGAGTGAGTGGTGGTGTCATTTATAAGTCAGGTCTCTGTCTTTGTCCTGAGGGTTGGGCAGTGTAAGGCCTGTTTTCATCAGCTCAGTCTCAACAGCTTTCTGCCATTTGCAATTCTCCCCATTGTGCTGCTAAACAATGGTAGCAAACAGAGCATTAACATGGAAATGACTGTAATGTAGCTAATTAGTTATCTGTGTTGGGCCGATAATTGTCGCTCTGTTGGTCTCGCTAAAAGAATTAAGAATAATTTTAGGCTGACAAAAATTCTGCCTTGTTGAGTGAGACATGAAATGAGCAATCAGACTGTACGTATCCTGACTGCATATAGGTCACCTAATAAGAAAAATATTTAAACATTTATTTATATCTGTCATAAATGTTGAAGCTTTTTGTTTGTGTGTGTGATTTGTTCTGGACAGCAGATAAACGTTTTATTTTTCCTTCATCAGTCTATTTTCTTTTGTTTATCGTCTTTCACAGGGTGAATCCACAAGTCCTGTTAAGTGTTACTCTCTGATTGTTGATTGACATTCTTAACAGTTTGGCTTGAAATGACATGTTTTAATGAGCTCATCGAGGGTCATGATTAAGTGCTGTTTCATTACTGACTAGAGGACCCGTCCTCACCACTGACTCTGTGTGTTACAAACCAACCTTGATATGTTTCATCTGACTGTAATAAAACAACAAGCATCACAACTGAGATCTCTTTAATATCTCATTGTTTTCCCTAGACAGAAATTAAATGGAGAGCAAATGGAAAGTCAAGATTACTAAAGATTTCAAAACATTTTCTTTTCTTTTTAACTGCAATCTACCTTAATTTTACAGCTCAATACTCTTGAATGTATTTTAACAATAGTTTCTATTTTGAGTTCTGAAAAAAAGTTTTAGAAGAAACATCTGAGACAAAGCTGATACTTAGCTGAAACACAACTGAGATCCTCAGTTGAGGTTTGTTTTGTAAATGCAAAATATGTATATGTATATATATATATATATATATATATATATATATATGGTATATGACTGAGTTTGAGTACAGTTTGTAATCATTACACAGTTTGTATAACTGTTTGTATATAGTTTGTAAAAGACACACAAAAAAAACTTACAAAACTAAATGACAAATCAAAAAATAATACAACGGAAAAGTGAGATCTTAATGTCTACACAAACATTGTTTAATCTGAATTTATTCAGTTGTCAGATCATCGTTAATCTTCATTTCTTGTTGTTTTTATGGGATTTGGATGAGCATGTGGATGAGAGAAGCAGGTGTGCTTATTGTTTCATTGTGTCATTTTTGAGCCACTAGGAGCAACAAATGGAACTGCAAGCAGGTTATCCAAAACCTCTCCCATCTATCAGTCAAATCAAAGTCCCAAATGTAGCACCATTAGCTGAGCCAAACAAACAGAGTAATATTAAAAGTATCACAGTGTTTACATTTTTAGTAAAGTCAACTAAACAAATAGTTTATCAATGGCTTTTTGACACCATCAGCTTTAGTTGAGACATTTCTATTAAATAATTTAAATAAATTCCAATTTTATTAAACATTTGTTTTATATCATTAGGAAATATTGCTAAATAACAACAAGAATATTTACTATGACACAAACAGCTGTTCTGTGATTTGCTGTTGAAGTCTCTTCTGAACCCAGAGCAGCGTGATGTAAATGATGTCACATTGTGAATCCGTCTGGTGTTAAGATCCGCTACGTGATCGGGGTCTCCAAAACGTTGCCTTGGCTTTGACACAAACAACTGCACATCCTGTCTTAAGTATATTACCAGCTCGGTTCTTTAGGGAACACGTGGCCAAAGAAGCTTTACCATTCATTAATGTTACTCTGTCAAGCTTTGTGCGGGAGTTGGGCTTGTAATCAGCGCTGTGGTCTTTTTGACCCGGCCCATGCTTTAGCTTACACACACAAGAACGCCGTTCTTAAACTCAAATGAGATAACTGCTCTAATCTTTCAGGAGTGAGTCAGGGACAGACATCCCTAAAGTCCTCAGATGGAAGATCAAGCAGGAATGAACTAGGAAAGGGAGACTCGTGAGGAATATTTCCTGTAGTTTTTCAAAAACCTTTGCTGTTTAGATTTTGTTTAGTCTGTATTTCAGCATATCTGGGTATGAATCTATTAAAGAACAAGTATGAAAAAAATGGACTGAGGAAATCTAATTTGTTATGTATTAAGTGGAAAACAAAAAAACCAACTGTATAGTTTGAAATAAGGAATTTGATGATATGATTCAAATCAATTCTGATTCTTTAAATGATTCTGTTACCTACCAATCAAATAGAAATATTTAAATCAGTTATTATTTGTTTGAATCAGTATAAGCTCACTCACTTTAAGGTTCTTCAAACGTGTTCAGCATTATATCAGTTTATACGGATTCAAACATTTGTGCATGACACTTATATCCATAGTGACTTACAGTTCATCTAAGTGATACATTTTATCAGTACATTTTATCAGTTCATCTAAGTGATACATTGTATCCCCTGAGAATCGAACCCCAACCTTTTTCGTTGCTAACATGATGCTCTACCACTGTACAAAATAACAAGTAATTCTAAAGGATTTTAAAGAACTCATGATAAGACCCCGTTTATTTCAAGAGTCTCGTCATTTTACATCATTCCTGGCATTAAATCTCTAAAAGGAGAATGAATGAAAAGAGAGAGAGTCTGGGTGAAGAGATGGGGGATGAGAGAGAGAGAGAGAGAGGATTAAGCATCAGGATCCCGTGGGCATTGTCTGGAAATCTGGAGATAAAGAAGCAAGGGGCAGGTGGTCAGAGCGGGGGGGAGGGTGGTGGTTGCAGGGGGCAGATCTGAAACGCTGAGGGCAAGCGTGCATTCATTAAGAGAGTGTATGTTCTTACCCAGCAGCATCTGTGTCCAGCTGAAGAGCTCTGGGCTCTCTGATGCTCACTTGAGTCCAATGAGCTGATGAATGGCACAGTAATGACTGATCGGCCCAATATATGCGTAATGAAACTCTTGACTGTGATTGGTCAGAAAGGTGTGACATTCTACAGTCAAACATATTTTGTATGGTAAAGTGTGTGTTTTTTAAAATAAAAAAATGCTTTCATGACTAGTGAAGTTTGAGAATCATTTAGTGTCATGGTATACATCACATTACACATTTAAAAAAATTCTGCAGTTAAGCAAACTTAGAAATAATCTCTCATATATGTGGCAGTGTAAAGTCTTCACTGTGGCAAAAGGGTTTATGCTCTTCAAAGATGATTGTGTGTGATGGTTCACGGGATTCCTGTACAGAAAAACACATCAGAAAGGTAATATCTAGTTTTTGATACAGGTTTATAAATCCTGATGTTTTCTTGTATTAATTGTTTTTGGTTGTAATTTTATCTGTTGATGTTTAATCCACATTGGTTACAATTATTAATTTATTCTTCTGATTTTAAAACATATTATTTCATCTGGAGGTTGTGTATTTAAACATAGTTTGACCCCATAAAATGCTTTTATTAACTAGTAAAGTAGCAAACTATGCTTTTAAAAGGATTAATTGACTTTTGTTTTTGAAGTAGCTTGTATCTTGCCAAGCAAGTTTAAATAGCTTCCCCATCACTAACTAGTATTGCCACAATACCTTTATTGTGAGGAAAACACTTGTTTTTTCTACTTTTCTAAATGTTATTTCTCATCTTTATTCACAGTGCTCCTCACGCCTTCAGTATCAGATAAACAAACACTCAGGATCTCCTAAAGGAACCTGAAATCTTGTTCAAACTCCCTCCTCTAAACGGAGCTTCAGTAACTCCACAGAGCTGTGAGAAGCGGTGCTGACACTCTTCATGTGCTCTGATAAAGACTGCAGCTCCTCAAACCTCAGGCCTTTAGTTTTCTTTAGTGGCTGTTGTGTTTGTTTGGTGTTTTGAGGGATGTCTGAGATGAGAATGCTGATTGATGTTACGCTCTGATACACTCTTACAGGTGCAAAAGGGTTCTTCACGGTGATGCTATAGAATAACCTTTTTTGGTTGCTCAAAGAAACTTTTAGTCAAAGGTTCTTATAAATGTTTTTTCTTATCATTTTAAAGTCTATAAAATTGAACAAAGAACATTTTGTAAAACACAAAGGTTCTACGGATGTTAAAGGTTGTTTATAGAACCATATACAGCCCAACAAAGAACCTTTTAGGATCTTTTATTGGTAAAGGCAGTTCAGCTTCATGTTTTTGGAGACATGAGGTAAAGTGTACTAGAGAGAGAGAGAGAGAGAGAGAGATTTCCACTCCTCTACAATTAGTGTTGGAACAAATCAGTGAAGTGTCACATTACCCACAGCTGCCCTCCAACACACGAATGCTAGAAGCTGTATTCTTATATACACGGTTTTCATCCTGAACTAGTGATATTAACCAGATCTACCCTCATCAAAACCTGTCCACATTATTACTGTAGATAAAAAGCAAAAGCATGTTTTGGTTGATTAAGAATTTCATAGAGGTTAGGCTAAATAGCATTGCAGGAGAATTTTGGTACAGTTTGTCCACCACATTGGGGGAAGAATGTTGAAGTTTAAAATTGCTAAAACGTTATAAAAATCGTCTGTTTCAGAATTTTCTTAAAAACAGACAAGAATCTGCTCTCGATTCTGAGCCCCAACAAATACACGCATACACACAAAACACCTCCCCCTGACAAAACACCTCCCCCTGACAAAACACCTCCCCTTACAAAACACCTCCCCCTGACAAAACACCTCCCCCTGACAAAACACCTCCCCCTGACAAAACACCTCCCCCTGACAAAACACCTCCCCTGACAAAACACCTCCCCTGACAAAACACCTCCCCTTACAAAACACCTCCCCCTTACAACTGATCTGTCCTGAGAAACACACATTGTTGCTGTATGTAAATGCGGACACACTAGGAGAGAAGGGGGATGCAGAAAGGATTTTTTTAGAGGATAATGTGGGGGTAAAGGACAGAGGCCTGGACCCCTCACAACGGAGGGATTAACTCTCTCCTCTCTCTCTTTCTGTTCTTCATCTCCTCTGGGTGGCCTCACGCTCCCCGTCAGGAGTGGAGACAGAGCGAGAGGGGCTGCCAGTAAGAGAGAGAAAAAAAGTTAAACGCATGAACATTCACACAGCAGATCGTTCAGAAGCGAGTGAGCTTAATTCCATCAAAGAGGAGAAAGACGGAGGAAAGAGTGATTCATTTATTCTCCTCTGCCGCTTTTGACGGCTCTCAATGTCGGCTGGTCCGGTAACATCTGGTCCCAGTCAGGGTTTGTCTTTTTAGAGAGAGAAACGACACAATCCTTTTTGTGTGGTTTGTATACAACTTTCCCTCCCTCGGGATGAAGGTCATGTTGAAAAAGAAGCTTTGAAAAATGAGATGTGAAATGTTGCTCTTTTGGAACAGCGCGTGAGCTGAACAGATGATTTTCAAGACTGATTCAGCAACGTTTATGCAGTTTTAGTGATTTTA